>OX608082.1:12038905-12128520 GCA_951509765.1 Sphenella marginata
GCCAACACATTTCAACGCATTTATCTTTGATTTTTTTTTTTTTTTTCATTCACCGATCGTAACTATTTTTAACTAATGAATTATCGGCAAAATTTCTAACTGATTTGCATATTTTGATTTATTTACACTTTCTCAATTGGACAACTTAATTTTCGACCAGTTTTTGTGCTCATTACAAACAATGTAATGCACTGAGAAATAAAATGTTGTTGGTAGTTTAGTAAAGTAGTTGCAATACTGGCGCTTGGACGCGACTCTAGAAAAAGGTTGTAAGTGGTTCGGAAACCGTTGGCATCGCCGCAAGGGCCATCAATTCTTCACAGAACTTTTCTTTGGAAAATCTCATGGAAAAGCCCATCCCATCTCATTGATTCTTCGAAATTCCCCCTTAGGCTAAGTCAAGCACAAATGACTGGCTATAATTAAATTAATGATTAATAGTTAACACAATTTTTCTCCAAGCACACGCATACCTTCATAGCAACACACATTTCTCCACAAATCCACACGCTCTCAGCCGGGTAAGCGCAGTGAATATCGTTGCGCATGCGCATCTAGTCGTTATTCTTAAACGGCAGCCAACGCGGTTTCAATTGCACTATGCAGATAAGAGCTAATCGCTTGGTAGCTAAGCAAAAAAAAAAAACAAAAAACTGAAATAAAAATTAATCCAAATCAAAGCCGAAAAGGAAAAGCCAGCGATAAAGAGTGAAGCGAAAAGGAGCTTAAAGCGTTAGCGGCAACAAAGAAAAAGTTTGAATGCGCAACTTAACATGCGGCTGCTGTACAGCATCACCTAAGCGCTAGGCAAGGACGCGCAACATGGCGACACCATGCGAAATCCAAAGCGAGCCAAACGTAATGTGAATTAATAAATAACTGCAAAGCGACGAGCAATTCAAAAGGCATTTCGCCGTCAGACCAATTGCGTTGCAATGTTGTTAGAGCTATGTTTGCAGTTTTTGTTGTTGTTATTGTTATTGTTATTATTGCTCTACAGAATAACAGTTACACTGCACAACAGACATGTGAATATTAAGCCACAGCGCGCGGGTCTGTAGTCCAAGCCAATTTCCAATTAAATAAAGACTTACAGCGAGCTACGAGCTCAGTGCCACAGCATTGAACCAGTTGCCAGCCAAAGTGGTTGATTACAACAAATAAACAAAAATTTATTAACTTCAATTATAAGTTAACACAAGTACAATTTTGTTTGTCTGTATAATAAATAAACATTTTGCTATCTCTGCAACTGTCAGACAGCGCCATCAACGGCGGCACCGAAAATGTTGCTCCTCTGAAATGTCAACATTTTGTACAGAAAACAACAACAACACAAATAAAGGTAATGCATGCGAGTAAGAATGTTCAAGTGCGGGTTAAGAGGAGCTTAATATACCTCATTGTCAGATTTTATAGACATATCATTATTTTATTTTTTATTTTTTTGGAATTGAAAAAAGGGGTCGCACGCCCCAAACGTATTTTTTTTACGTCACAGCTCTGAATATTTTCATCCTATAGAACTGAAATTCTGAACAGAAGAGCAATTGATAGGTGTCGTACGCCACAAAAAAATGGAATTTGTCATGCTTCACATTATCCCTGCTAAGGAGTTGAAATTCTGTGATAAAAGACTCATTGAGAAAGGGTTTGTGACCCCCCTTTCGAATAGGTATTTTTATACTACATGCCTCTTTTCATATTTGAACTCGGAAACTTGGTTAAAAAGTTAAGTTTTGTTAGACTCTAACAACTCCCATACAAAATTTTAGTACCGCATAGAGAAACTTGAGGTGAAAAGTGGGCGTGGCTTCATAGAATTAAGCCTATTTTCATCACAACATACTAGCGCTCATAAAAGTACTAAGTATTCTTATCTTTAGTTAATTTTTGTTGGAGTTATGGCTTTATAAGAACCGTGAAATGATTAAATAAAAAATGGGCGGAACCACGCCCACTTTTAAAATGCTACATCTGGTGCCAAATATTAATAAATTATGGTTACATGCAATACGTTTATCCAATTCCATCATTTTATGAACTTTGAGAGTAACTTTTGTGAAAAAGTGGGCGTGGTCGTTTACCGATTTCAGCCTAATCTACTACCAATCGATTCAAATTAAAATTTATTTATTTTTGGTAAAGTTATCATGCCCTGATGCAGGCGCTGATGCAATGTCAAATGAATCTGGCAACGTTATGACTTGGTCATTTGACCCATGGGAGCGTCCAGCCTGCCCAGGTAGGCAAAGCGATTTTGTTCTTTAAACTAAATGTATCGGGGTCTGTGTGAAACTGTCACAAGTCATCATGAGCCCTCCCAAACTCTCAAAGTCGCTTCTTTGGGTATTATCAACGTCCAGCCTTCTCCACCGTATTGAACACTACTGGGTATATAAAACTAAAACAACAACAAAACTTTTTTAAACTCCAAAAAACACGACCAAAAATTAGTCCTGTAACCACCACTTGACGCAGAGGAAATGCTACCGACGTTGCTGTTGACTACTTAAAATGCAAAATGTAGCACTCTCTCCCCATTCGCTCTTCGCTCTTCTTCTCTTACAACACAATTCAAATTGCTGAGATTTTTACAGTTGCTCCCAGCAGTTGGCATTTTCTTAATTGAATATGAATTTCATTTAATGCAATGTGGCGGCTGTGATTTATCACGCGCATCCGCTAAATGTCGCATGCATTTGGTACACTTTCCGCCATCCGCAGAGCTACCGTTAAATTTTTATTGCTACCACATTTGCCACCTGATGTTGCATGGTTGCTTTGGCTTTTTTGTTGTTCGTGTTTTTGTGTTTAATTTTTTTTTGTTTTTCAAGTGTTTGCAACCCAATTTAACCCCATCACTTTGGCGTAAGTATGATTTCCATAATGTGAATACTTTCGCGTCGCGCGCATTCGCTTGATATGACAGTTGGATTTTCTGCGCTGTCGCCTATTTGAAACCATTTCGTTTTTGCTGTTGTGATTAATTGCTATCATGCGGTTTCGATTGGGCTTTAGCTGGTTAGTAGAAAGCTATTAAAGCTTTTAACACGCTTTGGGTGGTAAACTTGTTAGAGAGCTCTCACTCTCTCATAGAGCGTAAAGAGGTACTTAAACGAGATTAAGGGTATGTTTGTGCGCGCATCACTCAATAACTGTTCCATAGAATTAAATGGTTTCTACTCAAAGGTATTGCTGAAAGCTTAGCTTTGAATATAGAATGGATTTTTTTTGCTGCTGCATCCACTACTTGTATTTGCTGGTATCTATTCTTCACTAAATTTTCATCTTTCAAATATACACCTTTTACTTTTTCGCTGTAAAATCAATTGCGTTTCCAGGAAAAATTCATAAATTTTTGAGGGAGTTAACTTAACTGTCACACGCGTTGATTGCTTCACAGATATTTGTGGCGATAAACAATGAACTTACACAAAGGCTATGGATATTAGTCGTTCTCGTGTACCTGCAACATTCACTTTGGTAGCAACAGCAAAGATGCTGCTCCCATCATATCAGCCAATCACTTAGCGCCCAACCCACGTAAATAAAATGTATCTATGCGCACCCACAAATGTGCTTTCATGCAGCACAAAGTACTCGTACAATGAGTTGAAATTTTGAAAATAAATTAGCGTTTGAAAGAAGCAACAATGCGAGTGATGCGCTGGCGCATGCGTACATTTTTCCTCAATTTTTTTTGTTTTCCTCATTTCTTGTTTGTACATATTTATTAGCGTGCACAGGCAATTAGTTTGCAATGAATGCGACCTCATCAAGCGAAAGGCTACCTACACATATGCGGGTGTTTCAGAAGCAACAATTGTTGCTGCCACAGCAGCCGCTTAAGTGCAACTTTCATTCACCTGAGAATGCCAACTGTACATTGCACATTCCTACATAAATTCAAAAGCTAAACAAAAATAATAATCATTTGCGCGTGAGCCACAGTGTGTGTGTGTTTGAGTGTCGTGCTTGTGTATGTATTTGTCTAATGAGCTGACATTTGCGTGTGAACGTGCGCGCGCAGGCGCAACCCAACTACGGCACGATATAAATTGCAAACGATAATAAACTAATGTTGCATGCAACGCATCTTCTGCTTTTATGATTTATCTATTAATATATGAAGGTAAGTTAGAGTGGGTTGGAAAAAAAATTATTAGCAACTGCAAAAAAAAAATTATTAATTTAAATTAAATTAAATTAAATTAAATTAAATTAAATTAAATTAAATTAAATTAAATTAAATTAAATTAAACTAAATTAAATTAAATTAAATTAAATTAAATTAAATTAAATTAAATTAAATTAAATTAAATTAAATTAAATTAAATTAAATTAAATTAAATTAAATTAAATTAAATTAAATTAAATTAAATTAAATTAAATTAAATTAAATTAAATTAAATTAAATTAAATTAAATTAAATTAAATTAAATTAAGTTAAATTAAATTAAATTAAATTAAATTAAATTAAATTAAATTAAATTAAATTAAATTAAATTAAATTAAATTAAATTAAATTAAAATAGAAGAAGCTAAAAATAAAAAGAAAAATTAATAAAAAATAAAAAAGTAGTTTTCAACACAGCCTAATGAAGATATACAAACATACATATCCATATATAGATCTATGTGAATGCGCAAAAAAATGAGTGACGTTGTTGCAACAATTGTTGCTGCAGCACGACAGCTCCTACTACTCCCGCTGCTCCAGCAACTCCTACTACTACTTAGACCCGCCTGCCTCATGTCCATCACACAATGCATACCACCCAATACTTCAACTAAAATATTCAAGTAGGCTGACCTCAACTTTTCAATGTCTCGCTTGTCGGTCAAAAAGTTCCATTCAAGATGAAGACAAATTTTCGTTAGGCCACATTTGTGAGGTCACACTTTTTTCGTGTGTTGCATGTCATACACAACTTGATGCATGAGATAGATACGAACATACACATTCCCATGGTTAGAGATAGTGAATAAATATTTTGCATTAAACAGTTTTTCTTAGAAATGTCTTCATTAGGCGTAGAAGCGCCTTGGAGACCGTAGATATTAAGGGCAGAGTTATAGTCGGGTGCTGGCAAACTGGGATGGTCTAGCATTTTTTTGGGAGGAAATATTATTCAAGTCCAAAGCGGAGATTCTTTAGAGCTAACTCTAGTTCCACTCTGACTACGAACACATTCAATGCCGAGACATTAACTTTATCACAAACAAGAAACTTGGTTATTCTGACATGAATTCTATGACTTGTTACGTTCGAACATTAATCGCTTGCTCAAGAACTTGTCTAACTCGTCGTAGGTTGTATTTAGTTTAATTACTTTGGCAAAACGTTACTTTATTTAAGCCATCGTTAGTGGCATTTGCCGTACCGCTGATGTTTAACTTTAAGTGTTTTGAAGTGAATGCTAAGATTTTTGATTTGTAATTTTTTTTTTTTTTTGTTCTTTTTTTTTGTAATCTCAGCTGTCAATTATAGCTTCTGTACAATTAAGTAAGCAATAACGAGCGCGCCGTCTATTATGCAATAACAAGACAAAACTATTGCAAATAGATTAGAATGGCGAAGAAGCGAACGGATGCTTGAGAGACAAATCAGAATTGTAACAAGGCTACAAATCACTTTAAATTTAGCCCATTAAATCATGTTGTAGAATGTCAAAGTTGTATCCGTTGGCAGCTGAGCACTTAATATTTCGAGTTGAACCAAAAAAAAAGGAGTTGAAGTGATTTAAAAACGCAGCCAGTGATGTCCAATGCAATGAGTGTGAGCAAGAGCTTTTAAAGCATTCATACCTGCATGAAAAAGCTTTCCTCATTGCATAGTAAAGTCTAATAATAAAAGGAAAAGAAGAGGAGGAATAGAAATAAAAATAAAAGGGAAAATAGATAGAAGAAGAAAAAGGAAATGAAAAAAAGGAAAAGAAAAAGAAAGAGGAAGAAGTAAAGTAAAAATGATAATAAAAAAAAGTAAAATAATAGGAAACAGATAAATAAAAGGAAAATAAAACGAAAACGAAAAAGAAAATAAAGAAGAAGAAGTAAAATAAAATAAAAAATAATAATAATAAAAAATAAAAAGTAAACTAATAGGAAACAGAAAAATAAAAGGAAAAAAACGGAAACGAAAAAGAAAATAAAGAAGGAAATAAAATAAAAATAAAAATAAAAATAATAAAAAATATAAAGAAAATAAAAAGGAAAATAATAGGAAACAGAAAAATAAAAAGAAAAAGACACAAAAAATAAAAGTAAGACGAAAAAGAAAAATAAAATAAACAAAAAAGAATAGGAAACCAAAAAGAAAAATAAAACTAAAAAAGGAAAAAATAAAAGTAAAAAGGAAAATGGAAAAGGAGAAACAGAAAAAAATTTATTTAGGAAAGAAGTTGAAGAATTGAGAAAGAAAAAGGTAAATAAGAAGGCAAAGAAAAGGAAAAGAGGTAAAATAACACCTTTTTTTGGGAATGGCAAGTGGAAGAGCAAGGGAAAGGAATAGGAAAAGAAGAAAGTGAAGAGGGGGGAAAGAAAGTGTGCGCATATTTCCTCTGGAAAGTTTTTTCAAACTTTTACTCCCGCTAGGATAAGAGTCTGGTAATAAGGATAAGGGATAACTTGTGAGTAAATTAATTTTGTGGAAGAAATTACACAACACTGAACATAGCTTTACTTAGTTTATACTTCATTTATGCCTAGTGTGAACATGTAATTACATGCAATCTTTGGAATCCAATTACTTCGCTTGATTTGATTACCTTCACTTTTCGCTAATTTTTCCGTTGCATGCACGCAAACACGGAATGTAAATAATAATTTATTTATTAAACTACCAAATCTATAAATATAAATATTAATTTTTTATGTGCAACATTTTGGTGAACGTGAATTTGCAAAAACAATTTTGCTTGTACGCTACTGCTTAACCATTCATCTTTGCCGCAGTTAAATGCAATCATCAACAATAAAAATGCTGTCACTGCGACAACACGCACACACACACAAAAACACCTGCACCTCAGTAACTGACACCATTGTCACCGTTATTAAGGTTGCCATATGCAAAAATAAAAACTAAAAAATAAAAGTTGCGGAAATATGCCACTGACATGCAGCGTGCAAGGAGCGCTTGGCCCAACTAAAACGCTGTCAATCAATTAGAGGATCAGCGTTGGAAATGGAGTGAAAAGTTTGTCGTCTGTCACCTGCTTATAATTGTATCTGTTTGCTGCCGGTTGGCTTTTGTTACCGCCGGGTATCATTTTATTATTTGCACTTTATTTAATATTCATTAATTTGGTGTTTCGTGTATGATGGCGGCATACTTTGTGATATGATAAAATTGATTTTTAATTACGCAAAAGTGAAAGCCAAAGGTAAAGATGAAATTACAAAAAATGAATATGTCAGTCAATTTTTATGCAAAAAAAAACACAACGCTCGAAACGTGGCAAAAACACAAACAAAAAAATGCAATTTCAAAACTTGATTCAATCTTTAAAATCATTGATTCAAATTAATCACTCTTGCAAATGACCGCCACAATGACGTGCAGTTCACCTGTGATGCTGTGATAAGCTGCAAGTATGAAGAGAAACAAAAACTAAGGATCTAATTATGTAAAATGCTGAGTAATTTTTCGAATACGTATTTAGTCGCAGTCGCTAAAATGACCGAACGCTTAGATAGGATACGAATTTAGTTTTGACGCTAGTAATAGTCACTTGTTGCTTTGGCTTGCATTTCACATAATGTGGCCCTAAGCAACTGCTATGCAAATTCATGACACTGACCATGAGCTAGCATTTTCGCGTAGCACAAAAAAATAAATTATAAATAAATATTTGAAACTACTTGGCAATTTCTGGAAAATTTTTAAGTACATAACTCAAAATATTTACGACCACACCGATTTTACATTTGGTCAATATATCAGGCACGATGTTGTAGCTATTTTACCTAAAAATGATTTTACAAGGTTGCCACCTATTTTAAACTTCTTACAAATTTAATTATATGTGTCAATATTGCTAAAAAACCAGAGATATCCTATCTCGATTAACAACAAAAATATTTTTAATCACTGTTGCCACCTGACCTTAATTTTATATTCATTTGCAGGGTTGCCACGTAACCTGAAATATATTTATATCTATAAATTTCTAATTCGTAACAACCTCCAAAATATCTTTAACGTTTTGGATGAAATTTGTTAAGTAGATGATGCACTACATTCGAAAGTTTTGTGTGAAGGTGTTGCCACTGAGGCTATTAAAACGGTTGCCACTTACTGGAATTATTTTAACATTGCATTGCACATGTCAGTGCGTGTTTCAAATGGACGGTTGTTGTTTTTACAGACAGTTGCTCACATTTCTTTCAAACAAAAATATTTTTAGCAGGGTTGCCAACTAACCTCAATTATATTTATTTTTTGATAATTGTGTATACATTGTATATTCTCTACTAGCTACAAAAATTTTACTCATATGCATGTAATTAGATGAAATTTTGCACAAACAAATAGTTGTGTTTAATTATCAAACAAAAGTTTGTTTAGTTATGGGGTTGCCACTTAGAGAGGGCATGTTTATATCAATAGAAAAAAAAATTTTATTGAAAAGCGCGCTCTGTCTTCAAAAAATAGAAAATAAATTTCCCTTACTGTTTGCTTGCCCCTCGCTATGTCTAAAAAAATCCAATAATGAATACAGCACAGCTAGCTGACTCCTATCAGCATGAAATGTACCAGCAAATGGCACCGACCCAACGCACCACAACGGTATGTGTCCAAATATAATTAATTGCCTCATTCATTAAGCAATCCATATCGACACAAAATCCCACAATTTTTTATTTATTAGCTAATGTTCACACAGTTGTAAGCTACCAATTAAATAATTGCGCAGATAAAAACCCCACATTAAAAAGGCATAAACTAAACGATTTGAACGATTTGACATTTAGGCAAGTTCAAGTTTTCAAGTCGCCGCATCAAATCAAAAGCGGTGTGAACACAAATGTGAATTGATTTCCAAATCTGGCTGCAATTGCAAGATGAACAACGTGCGATATCGCATTCATATCACGAATGATAGTCAAAAACTTGTACTCAAATCGATATTGATCGTTTGGTATTTGTTGAACTGTCTCATTGGTTACTGGAATTGCAACATATCCAAACTCTGTGCGCTGTTGATAACATTACGCATACGACATACAACGCTAACAACAACAACAACAACAACTGCAACGAGTTATCGACAACTGCATCGATCATCGCTAGTGGCATTGAAGATTAAAAGAAAATTGTTTAAATATATTTGCTTAATAGCTTTAATAGGTGGCGCTAATATCAAACACAAAAAACATGTAATAGTTTAAATTTTTTAAAATCTCTCTGAATATTAATTTGATTGGTGGGAAAATGTGTTTCAGAGTGAATATAATTTATGGATGATTTTGTGGTGTAAAATATTTCATACCACAATTTAATAGAACATTTTGGTGCAGGAGGCGAAGAAAGATAGTTTTTCTTCCACGAATTGTTGTTGCACTTTTAAGAAGTTCTTAACAAGATTTATTCTGTTGAGTCACGCAATTCGTAATTTTGTAAATTTTAATCGAAATCTCTTTATCGATAAACTTCACTCACATACACAACTTTCGTTTGAGGTCATGAGCGGCAAGTTTGAATACTGACAAAGGACACTTTTTGAATTGCTCGAAGCATAGCAAATTTTGAGTAATTGGTGAAATTGGGTGCCCCAAAAAATATTTAAATATACGTATACTCGTAAATAGGCATATCAACACTAGACTGGAGCAAAAAAAAAGGCGTGAATACCAAGAATTTTAATTATTTTTTATTTTATTTTATTTTATTTTATTTTATTTTATTTTATTTTATTTTATTTTATTTTATTTTATTTCATTTTATTTTATTTTATTTTATTTTATTTTATTTTATTTTATTTTATTTTATTTCATTTTATTTTATTTTATTTCATTTCATTTCATTTCATTTTATTTTATTTTATTTTATTTTATTTTATTTTATTTTATTTTATTTTATTTTATTTTATTTTATTTTATTTTATTTTATTTTATTTTATTTTATTTTATTTTATTTTATTTTATTTTATTTTATTTTATTTTATTTTATTTTATTTTATTTTATTTTATTTTATTTTATTTTATTTTATTTTATTTTATTTTATTTTATTATATTTTATTTTATTTTATTTTATTTTATTACATTATATTTTATTTTATTTTATTATATTTTATTCCATTTTATTTTGTTTAGCAAATTTGATTAACAATATATTTAAAAAATAAAAAACATTTTTTTAGCCAACCTAACAGTACTAAATTAAAAATGAGCCATGCACTACTCCCCTTTGAACTTATATTCCGCCAAAGACACAAATTTTACAAATGTTCCAAATACTCAACTCACACTCTGCTATAAACTGAGAAGAGACCCATCTACTGCACGATTACCCGCTGCGACATGAAATATATAAATTTTGGCCATTACTTAGGTACTTTTCGAATTCGCAGAACTAAAAGTGTGTCAACTTTTGTTTGATGATCAAAAGTTCAATACCACGCATTCTCCGACCATCTCACTTACCCCGCAACACCGACTCACCGACTCACGCAAGCACTGCAAATCACAAAAGAATACTTAAAACAGCAAAGAATTTCAAAAAAAAGAAGAAGAAATATACAAAAGCAACAGCGAGGAGATGAGGGCGTTGGTTGTTGGCCCTTAGAATGCGCACGTGATCTTACAGCGTACAAGACGTGTGAAAGACGTCGTAATATTTATCGCCCGCCTTTTGGAAGTTGACTGGTTGCACCGTTGGTTGCTGTGCTGGTCTGCTTGGGATTGCATAATATTGCCACAAGAATGCACATCATAAATTATGCGGCACTGAGGTTGCATGCAACATATGAACTCCAGTTATACAGAGGCGAAATTGTTGTTTATTTGTTGCTCTTGTTGTTGTTGTTGCTGTTACAACACTCCACGTTACACTTTGACAAACGGTCAAGAAGGTAAGAAGCCGCCTCATGCCACGTCAGTTGTTGTATGTTGCATGCTAACGTTGGCAACGTGCAACCAAGCAAACAACCGTTTCTCAGCTGCACCGCCGTCGTCTGTCTGCATGTGTCCGTTTCTGTGCTTCTTCATTTACTTGTACTACTGCGAACATTCTTAAAACATTGGTAATTCGGTCATATGTTGGCTTTTAAGTGGTTTGGTCTTCAAACATATTTAGTTTAATACAGGGTGGGTCATAAGCGACGATGGCTGTGCTTGTTCTTTGAGTCTTCGAGAAGGGTAAAGAGTGTGCGATATTCTAGCAAATTAAGCGTTGTAGAATCAATTATGTCACAGTCCCGAAATAATCCCGAAAAGCATCTCTAAAAAAATTCCGAAATTATCCCGAAAATGATTCCGAAACTGTCCCGAAAAAGTTGAACGAACCCCAAACGAAAGCTGATTTCTTGGGTTTCTCTGCGCCAGCGGACGATGTGACTTTTCCTCCGTTGTTACCCTATTTTTCTACAGCCACAGCTACGATCAATGATAGCAGTTTACTAAAAAAAATTCCGGACGGAAGGCCTTTCCAATTCGTCTCCGAACTCTTCTATCAGGCTTTTACTCAATGAACTCCTCAGTCCCCAAACCTTAAAATGTCTACAAGAATATCCAAACTTTTGTTGAACCCTGTATACATCTTTTCATACTTCTGCCCCCTTTACTTGGCCACATTGTTTTTGTTTCTTTGTTTACAGAACTTTTTAGTGTTCCAAGCCGACTCGCTTACTTATACTTCGGCGCTATAGCCAACATTCTTCAGTCGACGACAACACATTGCATTGTGGCACTTGCAGGCATGCAATATGTGGTAGCAACAACAACAACAATAACAACACATAACTGCACAAAAACCAAAATATGTCTGTTCACAGTTCCTGCTTCTTCTTCTTATTCACATTGATGAGGTGACTGCGGTCATGCTTAGGCTCGTAAATGAAAGAATTAACCTCACTGCTGCTTGACAGTAATAAGATACTCAGTGCAACAACAAAAGCAACAACAACAATAGCAATGGTCGGCATACAATAATTGCAACACGTAAAGGCTTAAATATTTCCATAATGCGTGTCAAGTTGATATAAGAAATGGGCCAAACCAAAACGGCAAATGAGCTCAACGTAATTGTTCTGATGATGATATTTTAAGTTTATTGTGTTGCTTTGCGGCATTTCGTGTTCGTCGAATATTATTAATGTGATAAAATTTTCCATGACTTACATATATTATTCATCAATCATCATGAACGGGCAAAGTAGGCTAGTTATTCATTCTTAGCGATGAGCGACCTCAATCGTGAGCAGTAAGAGCGGTCATGATATAGTTTCTGTTTCGTTCTTTTCAACTCAGTGGTGCCCCGCCCTTTATCGGCTACCAAAGTCGGGAATGCATTTCGGGTCTGTCAACCTAACCAACGAATCCATTGGACCATCCGCTAGAAACTTGTAGGCGCCCTCACTTACTTTTCGTCTTTACTCGCCATTTTTGTGAAGGGAGGACTAAAATCCTTAAGGAGAGCTTTTAACTCGAAAACTTTCAGGCCCATCCGATCGTCTTTCGGGGCAGTTCATGCTTCTGAACCATACATCAGTATCAGTTTGTTAAGATACTCATAGAGCGTGAACTTTGTGACTTGGACATCAATCATTTAGTGTTTTCCCAGCAATTTTACTAGTCTGAAGTAGTCGAAAGATCCATCTCAAAGTAGGGGCCTGACATTGAAGTAGATATAACACCAGCCTTGGCCGCTTTAAGAGAAGAAATTGCATGATCCCAAGTCCCCTTGTCTAGCTTAAAAGCCACTCGATTTCATGCAACAAAAACGATTTCACTTGCACTCTCACTCAATGCGGTCAAATAGTCATATTAATTAAATGGCTTAGAGGTGAAAATTGTTTAAATACTTCGGCTAAATTATGTCGCTTTTACTCTCAAATGTCGTTGATATCGCTTTTAGTCTATAGACACCCGCACACACTGTGGCCAGCCATGAGGCAATAGTAAATTTTTGATAGTTCACGAATTTTATTTTCACTTTTTTTCCTACCTAACCTTCAGGCTAGGCTCCCCCAGGCTATTTGCAGTCACTTTAAAATTTTTTATTACTATTTAATTGCGAATATGCGTCTATTAAATTCCATTATCAGAGAGTTGAAAAATTATTTTCAATCAGGACTCCAAAATAACTCCGAAAAAGATCGTGCCACCAATCTTTGAACAAAGTGCTCGCGATTAACCCTCTCTTGACTACAGTGGCTAGATTTGGGCACTTATACATACATGCGTACATATAAATTCAAATTTGTGTTGCATACTTATAGGGGTAAAAAAGTAAACCGGTGCCCGTAGGGAACAAAGTGGATAGTTACCACCAGTTTTGCTCCTGCCCAGCTGAAGAAAGTTTGAGGGAGCATCTAGCCTCCCATCCAATAGTTCCGAGCTGAAAAATGGACCTCAAGTATGGCGAATAATTTTTTGGCTGAGAGAAACCCTCATTCTAATTCAATAACAGTTTTTATGAGTCTCTTTTCAACAAGTCGTGAGTTATTCGAGAACTCTGATAAATACAACCTTTTTTAATATTTTTATTACACAAACAAACAAAAAAACAAACATTCAATTTGCTACCAACTCAAATAAAAGTATGTTTTTAAAATAATTGCTAGATTGCTCGTAAAGTGCAGGATCAAAAAAAAAAAAATAAAAAAAACGCAACAACAAACAACAAAAATGTGTAAGAATGGCGCATAACACGCGCATTTGGCAATCAAAAAGGCCGCGCATGCGCAAAGCTTTTACGCATATTTTCCAGTTTCGTTAAGGAGGCAACAAACAAGAATGCCAACAACTGCTAACAGCCAATCTAAGAGTTTATTTGAATTCATTTTTGTGTGTGTGTGTGTGTGTGTGTGTATTTCACTCATATCGAACGAACGGATGCAACAGCAATTGCCACTGCAACAACGCCAGCAACTGGTAGTACAACTGCAATTGCCATCACAGTCATTGCTACTATCAGAGTACATAAATAAATAAAGCAAATATATTGAGCGCGGCTTGGCTTGGCGTACGTTGGTGTTGTTGATGGCGTTGCCAATTGCCATTGCTGGCTATAAACATGCGGCAAGCTTTATTGTCACTTCCCTACCAACCATGATCGGATAAAAATCTGGATAATCATTGAGTCGCGCTTACCAAAAAAGAGGATAAAAAAGTGGGTAATTTTGTTCAGAGAGGTTCACTTTTTACCCATGGTGAAAAGATTTTTGCGTGTAAGTGTGAAGCATACTTTTAGGCACTTGTCGTTTTCCATACAAATTCTAAAAATATGCGTTGGTGTTAGTAAAAATTTGTGAATTTGTGGAATCAGAGTTTCACCATGGTTAGCCATGGTTGGTAGGGTTGATTGCTACACACACACACACACACAAGTTCAATACAAACACACGCACACTCAATGCCACTGCGTTTTTGGCGCGCATGCGTAGTACCATTTGCTACTAACAAACGACCAACTACCGTTCGTTCATGCCCGCCCGTTCCTTGCTGACTACTGCCAACAACAACAACATTTGCTGTGGCAACAAAATTTATGACTCTCCATTTGATAGATGCGAAAGTGAAAATTAATTGAAAAGAAAATTGTAACGATTGAAATTGCCATTTTTTCGCATAATTTTCCGATTTTTTTTGTTTTTTTTTTTGTTATTTTTTTTACTTGCATTCGGTTTGCACTTTTTACAAAATGTTATTAACAAGGTGATGATAGTCGCGCTCAAGCGATGAATGCGTTGCCTACATGAAAGCGAGCGTTGCGGTTAAATGGTATTTAAAAATTAGTGACAGCTTTAAGTCGTATTTACTGATTTATTGACAACAGAGATTTGAGCAACAAAAAAAAAATAAAAAACAAATTCATAAAACATGCTAACACGTTATTGCTCCAATTTTGATTGGAAGTTCCGTTTTTACATTACTCAATTAAATTTTAAAGATTTATCGGAACACGAAGAAATATCCGGTGGTTTTAGTTTTTTGACTTTTTAAAAAAAAAAAATTGGAAATAAAATATTTGATGTTAAGGCCTGTGACTCCAACTAATACAAGGCAATGTTTCGTTTTCGGCTAACGGATTTAATTTCATTTCCGCTTTGTTCCCAAAAATTATTTCGTTTTTATTCTTCCAAAATATTTGGGTTCGGTTTCGTTTTTTCAAAAAGATTTAAGTTTTGTTATTCAAAATTATCTCGCCGTCGATTTGTTTCGTTCTTCAAATTTTTTTCTGTTTCGTTCTTCAAAATTATGTCGGTTTCGTTCCTCAAAATGATTTCTGTTTTGTTCTTCAAGGAGATATTTTTTTTGCCCTTCAAAATTACCTCAGCTTCGATTTGTTTCGCTCAGCTTGGATTTTTGTTTCGTTCTTCAAAAGGATTTTTGTTTCGTTCTTCAAAATTATCTCGGTTTCAACTTGTTTCGTTTTCCATATAATTTTCCATATTTTTGCGGATTTGTTCCTCAAAATGATTTCTATTTCGTTCTTCAAAAAGATTTTAAATTCGTTCTTCAAAATTATTTTTTTGTCATTCTTCAAAATTTTTCTGCTGAGACCCTGCGTAAGTTATAACCGATCGTACTATCACCTATCCCATCATCCTATCAATTTTCTCAATTCTACTAATGTTCATGTACATATGTGGACTTCCAATTAGTATCTCATACCATACATACAGATGAACATTCACGCCAATGCCACTTCTTTTCATTGCTTCGCCTAAAAGTCGCTACATTCTCATGAAACCCTAAAATTAGCCTTTAATCTTCACAGCAACTCCCATAAATTCGTACATTCGTATCACTAAAATTGACTGTCAGCATATAAATTATTCTCAATCACTAAATTACTTAGGAACTTAGTCCAACTGTGACTGTTCCAATGCTCCTTCTTCAATGCTTTGCGCTACCCATTCTAGCTTGCCTTTGTCGCTTTGCTTCTTTAACATGATTTGCTGCCTCTAAATACTCGTATCTTTGTTTCCTGTACTTAGCTACTTAGGTGTTATCCACATCCATTTCGTCGTCTGCCATTCGGTTCATTTGTCGAATGTTTTACTTAACTTCTAAAGCAATTTGCCATTTGTTGTTTTTTGTGCTTTTTTGTTTTATGTTGTTATTTTATTTGTTGCCAAAGATATGTTTGTGAATGAGAAAAGTATCATCAGCAACACAATAAATTCTTGTTAAGTCGTAAATTACAGCACAGCGGTTTTGTCATGCCAAAGAATGTCTAGCTGGTTAAGTAACTTTTCAAATAACTTTGGATGTTACTTAGCGCATTGCTGTGTATTGATTAGTGTTGTTGTTGCCCTGCTGTTGCAGTGATTTGTATTTGTGTTTTGTAAGTTTAACTAGATTCCTCTTAATGAA
Organism: Sphenella marginata; assembly: GCA_951509765.1. Taxonomy (NCBI): domain Eukaryota; kingdom Metazoa; phylum Arthropoda; class Insecta; order Diptera; family Tephritidae; genus Sphenella; species Sphenella marginata. Next base: position 12,055,455 of record OX608082.1, read on the forward strand.
CTTGGCGAATTAAATTTATGAAAGATTCGTTTAATGGGAGCCACGAGTAAAAGTTTGCCAAGGACCAAAAATCTTTCAAGGAATAAGAAATGTTAAGTAGTCATCTGGGGCAACATGTTTCAACTCTCAGAAACCTTATAGAAACAATAACGAAAGATATATAGGAGGCGAAGACGGTGCTAACTTGAATATCCGAATATGCTTTCCGGGGGATAATGAGTAACGTCCGATGTCCCACTTAGCACACAGAGCCGTTCAACTAGTGCTACGCTAGACACCTTTACCAAACTGAATCGGCTTAGTGATCAACTAGAGTGATAATCAAATCAAATAAAAAATGAATTAAGTCAATTAAAAAGCTATTCAAATTATTTTTAACGTCAAAATTCCATCGATAAACGATTCAAATAAATCATATCAACACCAGCAATATGTCGCCATCATAAGCAAACATAAATTAGAAACACACATACAAATATCCTTACATAAATGATGACAGCTGGGCAATAGAGACAGTCAGGGATCGAGTTTGGTAGTAGTTTTCTTTTTTTATAATTTTTTTTTTCAAAATATTAATTCATAGAGTCAGTCATATTGAAAGAATTCGTATATTTCGTAAAATTTAATTAGTTTTATATATAACAAAAGGAAAGTCAATTTTTATTTTGACTTAAGTCATTTCTCACTTTATCTTTAATTAAAAAATTAAACTACAACTTCAACATTTATTTTCGAAGTCAGTTAGATTTTGATTTAATTTTTTAAATAAAAGGTGCTAGTTCTTTTAACTTACATTCAATGATCAAAAGTAAATTTTTGACTTCAATCAAAATTTTATTTTTATTATTTATTTAAAAAAATTAAATGCTAAATATTTACTTAAACAATTTTAAGTATTAATTTTTACTTGAAAAGTGCAGTCGATACCTAAGTCAAATTGTGACTTTCAGTTTTCAACAATTTTTATATATTATTTGACTTAAGTCAATTTTTGGCTTAATTTTTAACTAAAAATTTTAAATAATTTTTTTTTGTTAAAAATTTAAGTCTAATTTTAACTGTTGCAAATAACTTAAGTCAAATCTTATTTTTATTTTTTGACTTGAAACTCTTAATTAAAAAAATGGAAAACTTAAATCACTATTTTTGACTTAAGTCAAAGTTTGAAAATTATTTTTTTTTCTAATTTAAATTTTTTGTTTTTTCGAAAAGCACAAATTTCAACAATTATTCTTACTAAAAATAAAAGTCTAAGTGAAAAAAATTGTTTTAAATTAATTCATGTTTCGACAATTATTTATGACTTATTTAAGGCAAAACTTTTAGGGCTAGTCTGAAATTATTTTTGACTTAAAAATTGTAACTAATCTGAATAGATTCTACTTTTATTTTTTGACGTAAGCAAATTTTTTTTCTATTACTTTTGACTTTTCGGCTAAAATGTAATAGTTATGGTCCCTGAAACTTGCAGCTTATCGCATGTCATACAGCAAAACGAGCCGATCTGGTTTTTGAAATGTCAAACTGGGCAAAAAGCGAAATATGCTAATAAATAAATACAAAAGCAACAAATGCATATTTATATACCCATATCATTTAAAATATCGTTAATATGAAAAAATAAATTTAAGAAAAAAAAATTCTGCACCAAAACATTAAAGTTCACCTGTCGCTCGCCAGTCGAGGTTAAATGCAACGATGACGCGTCGGCGCGCCTCGCCGCCTAACATGCGCATTGCTCGTTCGCCTATTCAGCCAGATACATGTTGGCAACATGTTGCTGTGCTTGTTAACACGTCAATGTTGCGTAAACAAAATTATATGTTCACGTTGACTTAATGTGCAAAATATCATTAATTTGCATTCGCCATATGCGGCTTGACGTTTACTAAGCTGGCAACAACAACAAAAAAATATTTAAAAAAAAGTTTGCAGTTTTAATTAATTTTTTTTTTTTTCAAATGTGTATATTTGTAGGTATATTTATGTGATTTTTGCTAGCGTATGTAAATATGTTTGTCAATATTTTTTTTTTTTTGCTTCAAAGAATCAGCTCTACAATTTGCTTTTAATTTGCTGATTTCATACTTGAATTCGGCTTATCGCATGCGCCCCCCCCCCCCCCCCCCCCTCTCTTTTTTTGCCACACTCTTCAGCGTGTTTGACATGTCGGTTTTGTCTGCCAGCTTGTCTACAAGCTTATCGCTTGTGTTTGTCGGTTGTCAGTATAAAATGTAATTGAATTACATAAGTGCTGCCATTGCGATTTGATAGGGAATAAAGATTTGCAGGTTAGTCGAAAAAAAAACAACAACAACCAAAACAAGCTCAAAGAAGATTGGACGGAAGTTGTTACAATTTGAGTCGAGTTTAGACTTACTTTGTGATAAGAACAAAGAGACAGCTAATTCGCGCGCTGTCAAAACTTGCTTTAAAATTGAAGAGGGAATGGACAGGTAGTGGAGTTGAAGTATTAGACTTGCCAGCTGTGAAGCCGCAATGATAAGGCTCAAAAAGCCAGTCGTTGAAGATGATTCAGTCTAGTCAATTGGAAGAAATTGATATGCGAGCAAGAATGTGTGGTTATGGCGCTGCCCCTCCTTTGCCTCTCTTCTTGCCTCTTATGATTCCTCTTCGTGCTCTCCCTTTGGGTAAAAATGTTTGCCTTAATTTTCCGTTTCTTCCACTTCCTTTCTAGCTCCCTCTCTCACTCTCTAACACACCCTAATTTCCATGAAAATAAAAAAAAAAATTCGTCTCTCTCCAACTTCAATCTTTGCAAATAATTTCTTGCTAGTTTCTCATTAATAATTTTTTCTATTCATTAACTTCATTGAATAAAACTAAGCCACCCAACTTTCTAAGCCAACCAAACCCTTTGCTCATTTATACATATTCACAATCCAGCCACTTTCATTCAACACAAAATGCAAATTCTAAATTATCAATCGGCACGGAAGCAAACGCTAAAGAGTCAGTATTGATAAATAAATACAAAATATTCGTTATCAGCGTTTTTTGTTTAGAGCAATGTGTGGGCTGTTGTGCGAGTCGCGACGCAAAGCACAACAGACCTAATTGCCGACAAGGCGCTTTGATCGGCGTAGCCTTAGAAATCCATACCAACACCATATGTCATTGCAAATGCAACTGTGATAAGTATGCAGATAGCTATGCTGGTATGTGTGTATGTATGTATGTATGTTTTGCTAAAGTTTGTGGCGGCAGGCAGTGCAATGCGCTGCTGAGATCAGCTAAAACCTCCAACATTATCAGCTGTGTTATTCGATTTACTGCCGCCACTGCTTCTGGCAGCCTCACTAATAAAGCACTGCGTCATATACATACATATATATATAAAGTAAATGCACCAAGTGTGTGTGTGTGTATGCGTTGTTATAGTGGCTGGTACCCAAGTAAAAACGCACGCCGCTATCGCTTCACTGACATCCAGATGCGATTAAATGTTTCATAAAATAAATAAATACCAACACATGCATGAACAAATAGACATATATATGTATGTATGTACATATTCACATGGGTGCACAAATAAATGGGTGCTTGCTCTCACACATACGCTTGTACGATTCACTTTATAATCGCCTCATATCGCTTCCATTTGTGATGCTTAAGCACGGCTTTAATTCCAATAAATATAGGATTTTTATACCTTTCATGAACATGAAATGGTATTATAACTTTGGTCCGATGTTTGTAAGTATGAGAAGAAGAAGAGATAGACCCAACATTAAGTATACCGAAATGATCAGGATGATAAGCTGAGTTGATTTAGCCATGTCCGTCTGTCCGTCCGTCCGTCTGTCCGTCTGTCCGTCTGTCTGTTTGAACGCAAACTAGTCCCTCAATTTTAGACCTATCTCGATGAAATTTGGTATAGGGCCGCCATTTTGCATGGGATTAATCATTTGTCGGAACCAGCCAGATCGGACCGATACAAAGCATAGCTCCCATACAATCGATTGTTCCGATAAACGGGTTTTGGTCTATAAATCTTGCAATTAAAAAGCTAGGACCGCAAAATTTTGCACTTTTCGTACATATTGTATAAGTAACATGTGTAGTGAAAATGACTCAAATCGGACCAACCAAACATATAGCTCCCATATAATCGATAGTTTCGATAAATGGGTTTTGGGCTATAGATTTTGCAGTTAAGAAGCTAGGAACGTAACATTTTGCAGGTTTGGTACTTATTACATATGTGATGTGTGCAGTGAAAATCATACAGATCGGACTAACATAACATATAGCTCCCATATAATCGATTGCTCCGATAACTCTGGTTTGGGCCATGTATTTTCAAATTAACAGTTTTGAAGAGTTTGTACCAATTGTAAGTAAGGATCGGACACTTAAAAAAGTTATGCGTATTCATGAAAGGTATGAAGCCTTCGGCACAGCCGAAGACAGCCCTTTCCTTACTTGTTTTCTTATAACTTTCTAGCTTTTTATTTTCTTTGCTTTTTCATTTGATTTCGATTTTCTTCCATTATTATTTCTTATTAGTGTTTGATTTTTACTATTCATTTCGCTTTCATTACTATTGCAATGCTTCGCAACTGCAGCTGCGCGCAGGAATATAAGAACGCACAAGATTTCAGAATATTGTCTGTTTTAAAATAAGATAAGATAAAATAAAATAAAATAAAATAAAATAAAATAAAATAAAATAAAATAAAATAAAATAAAATAAAATAAAATAAAATAAAATAAAATAAAATAAAATAAAATAAAATAAAATAAAATAAAATAAAAGAAAATAAAATAAAATAAAAAAAATAAAATAAAATGAAATAAATTAAAATAAAATAAAATAAAATAAAATAAAATAAAATAAAATAAAATAAAATAAAATAAAATAAAATAAAATAAAATAAAATAAAATAAAAATAAAAAAATAAAAAATAAAATAAAATAAATATATGTATACCAGCCCTATTTCCTTGCCTTTAGTTGTAAATACTTTGTTGCTGCTCACTTTTTGCTTAATCGATGAGTTAATTTCATTTGCAGTATAAGCGCTTACATACATACATATATCAAGTATGAGTACATATAGAAATTTATACATGAATATGTGCATATGTATGTATGTCTAGCTATAAGCATGTAGACTTGCTTCTATTTACTATTGTATAGCAATTGGAAAATGGAATGACTCTATTTTGTGTTGAAGTCGCATTTCAATTTGTCCACTGGAACAAACTCGACTTTAGTCAGTAATGAAATTTTCAACAATCGACGCGCATACAAAATTCGATGAATTAAAACATTTAAGCTTTTTAAGAATAATTTACATAAATAGAAAAGTGTGTTGTGCCAAAAGAGAAATAAATCGAAAAAATGTGCATTTAGATGTAAAGTAAAAAAAATTTTAAACATTTAAATGAAATTTAACACTGAAAAAAATTCATAACTTAACTCATGCGCGCTTGCCACACAAAGTGAATGCATGATGAAATGCTTTATTGCGTGACTTTTGTATAAAATACAAAAACGAAATCACTCAAAACTAAGTTAAACTTTTTGTAATAACCAAAAACAATGCATTCAATGGCTAGTCACTTTCACACGCTCTCGTGTGATCGTTTAACGAAAGTAATCGCTGCTGAAATTACAGAATATGTAAGTGAAATTTTTGTTATGCAAATTGATCTGAAGCCAAATCTTTATTCGAATAAAATGTTACTCATACGCAGTGTGGTGCTTGAGGTGAATTAGAAAATGTAAAAGAAGACGTATTGAGAATATTATTTTAGTATATTCCTATCAAGATGAAGGAAGTTCAGACCTCATTAAAAATCAAACAAGTTCGACTTTTACTAGCCTTAAAATAGCCTAGTCTAAAAATAAACTATACCTGTTAAAAAACCCTTTGCAGTAACTGGTAATTTATCGTTTAACTTAGCCGTAAGTAGCCGCAGCCTAAGCTGTAATTGCACTAAACGTAACAGTTACCACAACTATAGCCTTCATTTTAGTAACTGCACTTTAAATTGTATTTATATCCATCAAAAGATGGCACTTGTGATACCATTTATGGTTACATTTACGGTTATGGTTATGGTTAGGTTTACGGGTACGGCTACTGTTACGCTTACGGTTATGGGTATGTTTATGGTTACGGTTACGGTTATGGTTATGTTGTGTATCGAAATTCACACTAAATAAAAACAATTGAAGAGAGCGGTTCAGCGTGACAATGATCTGGTGAACTGTTAACGTGCATTTTATCTCGGCATATTTGAGATACGGCGTAATACTCCAAAAACCTTTTCTCCCCACACTTACTTAGTTCACATACCGGAATTAAGCTAAGAAAAGAGTTAGGCACTTTTTAAGGAAGCATATTAGATGTGGGCAATGCTTGGCCGGATATTGATGCTGTAGCTTTGTTGAATTTTACTTCCCTGCAAAGCTTATACGAGCTTATTTATATAACAAATTTTAAATGTGAGGACTTTTATCTATTTTGGAACCATCGAATTTTAGCGTGCTAAGATACTCCCTCGCTTAAAGCTCGCTACTTCAATTTCCATTTTGCTAATTTGGGTTGAATATTTATAGACTCATGCGCACTCACACCTCACCTATAATAGGAAGCAAGCTTAGTACGAGTAAGACACATCCGCGTGCAGCAATTAAAAACGAATTGAAAGCGACGCCAATTCATAATAAGCCCAGTGGCATTCATAACAAATTTCGCTCCAAATACTTGTTTGTCTTTTTGTTTTTGTCAAAATACTTAATATTAAAAATACTCTAAATATTGCAGTTTTTGTAAGGAAATATTTTTGAGACCTCCTATTTTTTTTGTTTACTCTTCCTACGAGCGCAACAAATTTTCCTTCCTTCAAACAAGTTACGCGTCCGCCGTAAGCGCCTTTTTGCCAATTTGCCACACTTGACACGCTAACAACAACTATGCCAAATTTAAATGCGTGTTTGCAATTGGCGCCATTGACTGACTTCCTCAATGAAAAAGGAGAAAAAACAAATGACCCAACTTGTTAGAAAATATTGAAAATCGACTTTGGCGAGAAATTTGTTTCATGCCTTCACTGACGTATTCATACATCGCGTGCAAAAATGGCAACAATTTGTATGTTAAATAAATCACGGTAACGACCAAATTTCAACAGTTCAACGAAAAATACGTAAACGGACGTGCGACATATAAAGAAGCACTACCCAATTGGCTATAACAGCTGTAGGTGCATGCATGCCGATATAGTACAGTGGTGGTTGAAGATATTAGGATTGCAAATAAACTGTGGGTTTTTGAAATCAAAAAGCTTTGTAAAGCTCTTATAATTCGAAATTTGTGCGGAAATTTTATTTTTAAAATCCAATTTAATTTTTTATGAAAATGGCCACCACTGTGTAGAGCGGAAACAACAGATTTTTCTGCGGTGAAATTAATCTAGAACTTACAAATGGACATCTAGTAGCGCAACGGTAAACATTTTGTTCGATTCCATTCAACCCTTTTTGAAGGATGCGCGAACAAACAAATAGACAGACCGACAAAAATTTTGAAAACACATTTTTTTGAGTTGGGTTTTGAAAGCAAAATAATATTTCATGCTTTCTGGGCCAAAGTGTTCCATCAACTTGGGAAAAAAATTTTGCCCAACTTGTTTAGCCACTACTGTATGCGTGTAACTATTTGCAGTTAGTTGGTCAACAAATTGTCTGGCGGCTAACAATGGGGAATGTGTCTTCAAAAATATTTAACCTACATAAGTATCGCACTATTTTGTTGTTGTACTTTTACACTTCGACACCTTACCCAGTTTCGAGATTAACTAAAAACTGAACTAGTACATTCCTTGAGGATATTCACGTTTCAATACTGCCATCCGTATGTATGTATGTATGTTTGTATATATTTTTTTTTGGGGGGCCACACATCACATGATTTATTGGCAAGCTACGCATTCGCATATGGCATTGTTGTTACTTTTGCTGATTGCAATTTGATTGCAACATTTGAAAGCGACAGCATTGGTTGCTACTGGTACTTTTGAAATGTATGCATGACTGTAGAGAGTAACTAAAAGGCTAGACAGACGACATGTTAAACTGGATTAAGCAGCATTTCAAAATAAAGTTAGACCCTACTATGAATGCGCGAGACGGTGGAGCTTCAACTCCAATACTACTCAGATATACTCATACACACCTTTAATTCAAACCCGTTGAAACCATTAAATCTCATTATTAATGAAGATTAAGCTGCATTAAACAATTTTTTTTAATGCTAATGAAATTTAATATCCACTCAAAAAGCTCGTTGAATGGTAATGGAATTTTTTGTTTTAATGCAATAATATTGTAAGAGGAAATTGTCTGAAAAATGTATTCTATTCTATTAAACAAATTTATAATCTTGAAATATAGGTAGCACATTTGCGTTGCTGCAGTATTTGCTACATAAATTTAGCGCGTGGCGTAACCTTACAACCCCGCGGTAACCTTTTTTTTTTATTTCAACTTTTTTCAGTTAATTTTTGTTAATTTATTAACGGATTTACTTATACAATTTTTTATTTTTTTTCACTCTGTTAAATATGATTTTAAATTATAATTATTGAAATTTTAATCATGTGCAGTTAATCTGCATTAAGCATCGCAGTCTGTTTACAATTTAAGTTTCAAATTTTCCTACAATACCAAAGAACAACGTAGTGAAACTCAAAGCCTAGCAAAGAGATTTCGCATTTCACTCTCAATTTATTTTCTTCTTCTTCTTCTTCTTCTTCTTTTTCTTGCTTGTTCTTCATCTTCTTTTTGTAAAAAAAGGGAAAATGTTTTAACTACGCGCAAATCTACATTCATCCAAATAAAATATTTTAAGTCACACACTTTCTTTTCGCAGCCACCGCTGCAACAAATTTGCCAGCAATTGTGTAGCAAACTATGCAATTCTTCAACGAAACATGCTGCGCGCATAGCAAAACATTTCATTTTCTAGTTTTTATTTTTTGTTTGGAATTACATATTTCTGTCGTTGCCATCAACAACAAGCGCGTCGAACATAAATCACGATTTTATCGCGCACATCACAAATCTAGCATTTCCATCATTTGTCAATTTCTCAATTATGCGCTGCTATGTTGATGATCTGCTACAGAAATTATTATTGCCAGTACTTTTATGCAAAAAAATAAAAAATACAATTTTGTGGCAACATTGCAATCACCATGCAACTTCGACGTTAGCTAGGCTTGAGCGCATTATGAGCGCGCCACAAATGGCTATGTGGCAGCAACTTTTACTACAACGCCAACCATTTGTGGTAGCGCAGCAGCAATCAATTTTCACGCATGCCACTTAAGCGGCGCTTGCAAGCGTTGCATGCAACATAGAGCGCAGCGCCATCATCATCTAAGGCAACACGAAAAGCGGGCGGCAAGCTGACATTGTCAGTTACTAATTAATAATTTTCAAATTAAAATCCCATTAGATATGAAAATTGGATAAAGAAATTCTTGATTGCTTGCACGCTGACACAAAGCTGCCGAGAAATGGATAAAGAGTGCTGTGCGTGAGCGACAGCGCGTTGCGCATGCGCGAAAGTGTTGCATAAATGGGAGCGCGTTGGATAGCTGCAAAAGCAGGCGTTACCAGTGGGGAGCAAATAACACTACAATCGCACATATAGAGGTTGCATAGTCGGTCAAAATGTGTATTAGGGTGGGTTGAAATTTTTTTTTTTGCTTTAAAAATTTTCCAAATTTTGATTTCACAATTTTAGGCTCGGTTTTTAAATATTTATTCATTAAGTTAATCTAAATTAATTCTTTTTTATTATTTTCCAACTTTTTTAGTGATTTCAGGAAAAATAAATTTTCTGTTCATCGCAAAATATTTAGTAACATTTTTTTTGTAACCTTTAGTAGATTGACTAAGCGCAATATAATGTAATTTTGTTTTTGCTCAAAATGAATTTAAAAAAATTTTTATTTTTATTTAAATTGTTAAAAATCCTTTTTCAAATAATTCTAAATCAATTTTTTTTCTGACGATTTTCACGATTTTAGTAAAAAAAAATGTTTTCCTTTATTATATTAAAAAAAAGCGAAAATATTGAGTTAAATTTTTTATTTTTTTATTTTTACAACCTTCTAAGCGAAATATAATATTACAATTTTAGTTTTTTTTTTCGACTTTTACAAAAAAAAAAATTTTAAATCTTTGCTACACAATTTTTACTCGAGGTTGAAATATTTTTTTTATGATATTATTCTGAATTAATTTTTTTTATTATTTATTTTCTGACGAATTTTACGATTTTGTTAAAAAAAAATAGTTCTTTAGCATTTTTATTTATTTTTAAGAAAACCGAGTAAACCGATATTGAGTAAAATTTTTTTTTTTTTTTTTTTTACAAGATACTTAGCGACCCACCCTAATATGCATGTATGTAGTCATTTTTTCTTGCATTCCCACAATCACCTGCTGTGCGCACTACTTTGGCAATTTCGGTTAACGCCACTTGTGCCACAGCGCTCGCCTGCCGCTTCTGTCGTATTTGATTTTTTTGTCTTGCAGCTATTCCAACGGTCAATTGAATTGATAGCATCGCTGCTGGCCAAACAGCTAAACAGCACAATAAAAGGAGTGCATATGCTCATATGGAGCTCTGGTAGCAATCAGCAACCGCTTGATGCGGCTTATTGCAACACCGACTTCTATGGCAACGAGCGCGCACCTCTCTACAAATATATCATCTTTTCGCCTGCTTCTTCTTCGCCGCCTTGACTATTGCTTCTATCCCATTCATTAAAAAATCCATTTGAGGCTAAATGTTATTGCCGTGCAACGGTAGCAGGCGTGCAATTTGTGCACCGTCGGATGGCACGCGCTCCACTTACTTCCGTGGCAAATTTCTATGTATGTGTGTGTTGGTGTATGTGTGTGCGCGCAAATGTATTCTGACATTTGCGGTTGCAACAGCAAATCAAAGTATTTTGATTGTTGCAAAAATTACAATTATGGAAACTTGGTCATGCAGAGGAGGATGGCACGATGAATGAAGTGGCACTACATCAATTTGGTGTGAGACTGGCAATTTAAAAAAAAATTAAATTAAAATAAAAAAGCCAAAAAGTCTTAGTTTGACTGTAACCGCACATAAAATACCCAGCTGTAGCTGCAGGTGTAAGTGGGCGTGGTCGTTAGTGGATTTTGTTTTCCATTTGTGTTAGTGTCGAATCTCGGATTTTAGGAAAGGGGAGGGGTTCACATTTTTTTTAATGATATATCGAAATCATCTCTTATCGACAGCTCCTGAGAACATGAGTTTTTGTACTCCGAAGTGGGAGCATGGACCCGAAAACCAAATCCGTGTATCCCCCCCTAATTTTTGTGCCTTCCACAAGTTCGATATGTCTTGTTCGAAGCTTCGTGAACGATTCAAAGTTATTAACAATCAAGATTTTAAAACTTGTGCACTCATGTATAAGGGCAGTGCCACGCCCACTTAACGAAATTTTGCATAACTTAGTAATAGAATAACTTAGTAATTAGAATAACCTTGTTTTATTTTTTTTTTTTTAATTTAAATTATTTATTTTAATTTTAGTTGCGTCATTGAAGGATTTATCTCATTTTTTATAATTTTCGTTATCGAAAATAGGGTCGTGGTCATCATACAATTTCGCCTAAATTCAGCTCAATCTGTCGACGTACTAATATCACCCAATCAATTTATTTCTTTTGCTCTTTCTCCTCTACTACCCATTGGCCTTTTCCTTTGTCTTCTGCTCTTTCTTGCTCTCTTTATTTCTTCTTTTTGTCTTCTTCTTTTTTCACTCTCTGCTCTGGGTCCGGTACCTCAAATTACAACTCGCTTTTTCGAGTTTTGTGTATGTAACACACTCTTATCTCATGACATTCTTGTTCATTTCCAAAAGAAAAATATTCTTGTTGCTAAGCAGCGTTCTTCCGGGTTTTTGCGATTCCATTTTGAATGCATTGTTGTTGCTGAAAATCAATACTCAAGTTGTGTGTGGTCCAAATATTTATATATGTATTTATATTTCTCGAGACTTGCAAATGCATTTATTTTTTATTTAATGATTTTTTGATTTTTAATTATAAAAGCAGGACCGGATTTACCTCAGGGCTCACTGGGCCATGGTTTATAATAAAACAAAAAATTCGTAAAATCTTCAATTCATACCACAAATTGGAATACTCATAAATTATACTACAAAAAAAAAATAAAATAAAAAAAAATAAAACATTTAAAAAAAATCAGAGCCCCGAAAGAGTAAAAAGGCTGAATTTCGCCCTAGTTAATATTTACTCTCACTATGCTAGAATGCAACTGAATACTGATAAAGCTTGCCATTTGTTCATTCACCCGTTTTGCTGACGTCTCACTCAAATCGTGTGCTATAATGATATCGATTGCTTGTTTACCAATAACTTTTGAAGCGATAAGAAAAGCAACAAATTCAATGAAAACTTTAATAAAGTGATGAAATCAGTTCAAGTGGAATGAAGGCAATAAAGAAGATGCAGTGTGAAAGAATACCGAATAAAATAAAAAATAAATAAATAAAAAAAAATAAAAAATGGACTACTTAAAAGCGTATGTCTATGTGAGTGTGTATGTATCAGACCTTAAAGTAAATCGATTGTAAAATATTCTGAGGGGCAAATGGAACATTAAATAAGAAACTCAGTGATCGAGCAGCAATAAAAAATGATGGCAGACGATGAAATGGAATAGCGGATGTTGATTTGAAGCCTTAACATATCTACAGATTTGATAGTTAACTTATCGATAACTGTTTTGTATAACAAAAACTAAATTTGTTTTTACGGCATGCACTCTTTTTCTTAATTTAAGAAAAAACTTATGTAATTTTGGGAAAAAATTTTTTTTTATTTTTTTTAGTAATTTAAATTTAATTTGTTTTAATAATTTAATTTATTAAAAGTTTTTAATTATATAAAAAATTAAAAATTTCAAGCAAAATTTTTGTTTTGTATACCTTAAACTCAATTTAGTTGTTGTTTTACGGCCTGCTTTTTTTTTAAGAAAAAAATTTTGTATTTTTTTTTGTAATAATTTAAGTTAAATATAAAAAATTTTTATTAAATGGAAAATTAACATTTCAAAGCAAATTAGTGTCGTTTTCTGCAGTCCATCCCCTCTCCCACACACAAGATACACTGCCAAATTCATTCCAACTCCCATACTGGTGGCGCTGTTGGTTCTCTTTCCCACATACTGCCAACACCAGCACCAGCAACTTGACCACTATCACCAAAATCTGGTATACTTGACGTCAACTCTGGCACATTTTCCATTTTCAATATAATTTTCACTTGTTGTAAAGCGCTATAGAATCCATGCAACAGCTGATAGACCGCATAGAAACGATTACGCAAACCCGCTACATCATCAGCTGGCAATTTAGCGCACACAACCGCCATTGCGTCCACGGCTTGTTCATACAAAATACTACACTCAGCCGCAATATTGATGAGTGGCTGTAGACGACACTGCGTTTTTGTTGTAGCTAGCGAGATTTGTTGCAATGACAAATCAGCGAAAATTTTATGTTGCAACACAATCAAATTATCCAAATAAACGAAAATATCAATGCACAGCTGATAACTGTAAAGAGAATGAAAACTGAGTAACTTAATTATGCGCTCTCAATGACGTAAATACAGTGGGTACGCAGCTACGCACCATAAATTCAAATCCCATTCCTTAGTAATTTCCGCTTCTAAGGCGCCATTGAAGAATGCAAAATTGTGATGAAATTGCGCTTTGCTAATCAAGAATCGGAGATATTGACTGATGCAACCATCAATGGCACCATTTTGCGTTGACCAATGATTGGCTAAATTCTTGAGTTTCGCTTGCTCTTCGCGAGATTGCAATGCTATGAGTATTTTTGTATCACCAAAACGCATTGTCATGTGCATTAAATTGCAATACTTCCATGCGCTAAAACGTTGGCGTGATAAAATACCGTAATACAAATGCAACAATTTCATGAAAGCTTCTGCGCCACCCGATTTGTGTGTCAGCAAGACAATGGTGCGTGCACGTAGGCCATCGAAGGGTTTCTCTTTAGTACTGAGCACCTTTTTCATATGTTTTTTCTGTATAACAAAAAAAAAGAAGAGTAAAAACAAGAAAAACTTTTGTTTGTCAATTTTTTAATACACTCACCAACTCGGCAAGTTCTTTGGCTGAGAGCTCCATTTCCCACTGATAAAAGTTTTATACTGATTCATAATTTTTAACGTTGCAGCGTTGTTTTTGCTTATCAGAAAGTGATAATAACAAACTGGTAGACTTGGCAATTTTGTTTATCTCTGCAAAAGCAGTTAATTGATATCTCTTGAATTATAAAAACCACCTTCTTATCAACAGTTCCCAGGTCGATTATTTTTATTTGGCAACTAAGTTTCGGGATTTGTTTGCGTTATTATAAAGAAAGAGTTATGTTTTTTTTTGATTGGTTGACAGTTTGAATTCTTAATTTTTCGTTGTTGATTTAATATGTCACTATCAGCTGTTTTCACTTGCAAGTTTTACTGAGTGAAATTCCCCCAGCATAAACTTGCAACTCTCTTTCTCCCAATCAAATGTCAAAATACGCTCTCTCGCTGCAAATTTTGTGTGTGCCCAAACACTTTTCAGTTTAAATTTTATAAAATTTTTAAAAAATTTATCCTCGGCGTTTGTTCAAAGTTTGTTCGGGAGCTGAGTTCCTAACTCGAAACTCAAAAAAAGGTATGAATAAAAAATACAACTTTTTTTCTAGTTTGCTAGCAATTGCATCGAAAACTTGTGCCTCCACAATAAATTGAATTCAATGCTATCACTTGATTATCAATAGATAATTGTCGTACAATTTTTAATGCATTTATAAAATTTCTAGTCATTAAATGACTCATTATATCAATTATTTACGACACAAACAAATATTTATAAACAATAAAAACCCAAAACA
Organism: Sphenella marginata; assembly: GCA_951509765.1. NCBI lineage: Eukaryota > Metazoa > Arthropoda > Insecta > Diptera > Tephritidae > Sphenella > Sphenella marginata. Next base: position 12,070,472 of record OX608082.1, read on the forward strand.
AAAAAAGACTTGCACTGATATAAACAAAATATAGCGTCACGCCTAGTTTTTTTATATTCGAATTCGATAAAGCTTAAATTATAACTCTAACGAGAATTATGAAATTTATATTTTTTTTTAATTTTCATACAACTTTAAACTCTTTTATTTGAACAACAAAGAAAATATTCACCTCGGTGTAGTTTTCGTGGGCTCAAAGTCTGGCCAAAACAACGCACGGCATGAATTTTCTGTCAAAACTAACTAACTGAAATTAAGTTGTGCGTGTTGAAGGCATTGGTTTACATTTCATTTTTAATTGAGGTTATGTAAAATTTTTTTTTATTAAATTTAAATGATTTAAATAAATTTATGAATTTCACTTTCTATTCGTAAAAGTCATTCAATGTGCAATTCAGAAAATCTATGATCACATTTTTATATCGGTTGCTTAAATATTTGCGTGGACACCCGTTTTTTTTTCGTAAGCACTTAGCGACTTATGAATAAAATATCTAGAAGATTTTTTTTTATTTAAATTTTTTTTTGAAATTCAAATGTTCTCACTTTTACTTCAAAAAAATGTTCAGCTGAGCAGAAAAAATGTTAGCTAGCATCGAAGTGATGAATAAAACACTTCCATTAGAAGCACCTATAATTTTGGTTGCTAGCTTAACTTGTTCACAGTTGACTTTAAACAAATTTCAGATAGTTTTTATATGTTTTTTACATATTTTATTGTTTTACCAACTTGATCGGTCTCTAGGATTCACGGGGAAAATTAAAAAAATCGGATCACGCCAAATTTTTAGTTGTAAAAATTCTAACCCCGAATACTTCCATATAACCGTTGCTATATACAACATTTTTTTCAACTTTGTCATTTTATTTCGTATCTTTACTTCATTTCAGGTAACAACTTGGATCACCAGTGATGGCAATGACACACTACAGCGCTTTGCAAGTCTTCAATTGGACTGTGAAACCGCCATAAAAGAGCAAGAACATGAATTTGAGAAATATTATTTTATTTCAATGGTAAGCAAATTATTTAAAACTTTTTAGTTTTTTTCAATTCATTCTTCAGAAACTTTCGAGTCCCGAACTCATACATACCCACACTTTCATCTCTCTCTTTATCTCACCCACAGAAACACCTGGCCAAGGGACGCGATCTATACGATGCCGCTGTAAATATCGAAGCTCTGCACGAAAGCGCTGTCAATCTCAAATCAGCGCTCGATTGCTTTGCCGAAAAATTGGAGATGGCACGTGAACGCATCGAGGCAGCTTCGCGCCTACAACAACTATTAGCGGCGCACAATACCGAAGCAAACATACAACAAGAGATGCAACGTCTAGCCGAAGTGGCTGGTGCAACAGTGCTTTTAGAAACATACCAACAAAAACAACAACAACTCAAATCAAGCGCAGGCAATGCCGAAATTACAGAGCAAACGGAAGCAGCTGATATTACAAGCCAAACACGCAGCCATATGAGCACAACCAATAACAAACCAAATAGCCTTAACCTCAGTCTTAACCTCAATCACACATATCGCAGCAGTAATAGCAGCAATTTATTAAAACAACAACTACAACATGTTGCAGTTATCACAAGTACACCAGTGCCGCGTATGAATCGTTTAAGTCATCGCTCAAGTTCGGGTATTGGCTCGTTTGATGGACAAACGTGTCAGTGTTGGCGTGAAAGTCGTAATATGGAGGATATGGATGAGATGTTGGATGTCGATGGTGAAGAGCTCGAATGTGAAGATGGCGAAGAAGAACAATCGAAAATTGCCGATTCCGGTGTGGGTGGTTGTGAACGCTGCGAGGGTAATCCAAAGTTGACGCGTGTTTGTTCATGTCAGAGTCTGAATGAGGCGGCTAATTTGTATGGCAAGAGGTGAGAAGATGAGTTAGAAGTGTAATAGTAAAATTTACCTAATTTATTTACCGTTACAGTGAGGAATTGGACTTTGAATGCTTTGAACGTAACGCCAAACGTTATACCGATATACACTCACCAATGGAAGCGAATGCGCATCTACAATATCATGCCTCAAGTTTGGAATTATCCAAGTTGGAAGAACTCAGTTGTTTGGATCCGAAAATACAAAAGTAAGTATGACGCGAGTTAAATAAGTGCAACATTAATTACTAAACTTGGACTTATTCCACTTCTTCTTCTTCTCCTTATTCTACCTCTTTCTAGAACGCTTCTTTTAATCATGCGTGAAATGATTGGCACAGAACGCGACTATGTACACTCATTAAATTATGTCATTGAAAATTATGTTGATGAATTATTACGCGAAGACATACCACAACCGTTACGCGGCCAACGTAATGTCATTTTCGGTAACATTGAGAAAATCTTTGAATTCCATAAATGGCATTTTCTCAATGAACTGGAACGTTATGAACGTAATCCATTGAAAATTGGCAGCGCCTTCTTAGAAATGGAATCGAAATTTTATTTGTATGCATTATATAATAAGAATAAACCGAAAAGTGATACACTCATGAGCGAATATGGGACAGCATTTTTCAAGGTGAGTGAGTTCTTCTAGTACGGTAGTTATGAAAAAAAAAATTTTATTTACCTTAAAAATTAAATTTTATTAAATTGTTAATTAAAGAGGATTCCAGAAGCATTCAAACTTGGGCCCTTCTGCTTGTGTAAGAGTATTTTAACTCAGATGGCTTTTATTGCGTTCCGCAGATCGGTGCTTGAGGGTCCGTGGGCAATTTAAAAATTAATCAATTTAAAATTAAAAATACATTTTATGTCTCCGATGGAGTTTTAATTTTAAAATGGCGTAATATTCATTTTAAAATGACGGTTTGTGTCTATGGTGCATTTTCACAACGCTTACTCCAAACTTGAGTTTGGCTGTTTTTGCTTATTGCCACAGCTTTGATATGGTTTGTGAATAAAATATTTGACACAGGGTGACCTTGCAAAATATACAAAATTTCTTCATACTACCAACCAACTTAATTTTTTTTCATAGGGGCCCCATTAAATTTCATTTTAGCTTAAATATTTGTTTAATAAGATTTGTTCACCAAGATTTTAAATGTATTTTTAAGTTAGTGAAGATTTTAAATAAAATGCGTGCTAAGCAACGACTATGATTAAAATTAGTTGTCAGTTTCTAAATCTATCAATTTTCTAATTCTCCACACAGTCTAAGCAATTCGAATTGAATGACAAAATGGACTTGGCCTCATACTTGCTGAAACCGGTGCAACGTATGGGAAAATATGCTTTGCTTTTGCAGCAATTGGTGAAAGCTTGTAACTCAGTAGAGGTAAGCTAAATTTCCGCGCATACAGCAATCCTTACAAAACTTTGGTTTTTTCTTTTAGGGCGCTGCTTTACAAGAAATCGCTGCCGATGTGGAGGAGTTGCAACGCGCCGAAGAGATGGTTAAATTTCAATTACGTCACGGTAATGATCTACTTGCTATGGATTCGTTACGCGATTGTGATGTCAATGTGAAGGAACAAGGACGTCTGCTCAGACAAAACGAATTTTTAGTTTGGCAAGGACGTGGTGGTAAAAAGTCACTACGTCAAATTTTCCTATTCGAAGATCTTGTGCTATTTAGTAAGGCACGTCGGTTTCCAGATCAAAAGGTAGACGTATGAAAGTTTTCAAATTGCAAACTCGCATTAACGAACGGTGGCATTGCTCTTTTTCAGAACTTGGACATTTATATCTATAAGAATAGCATTAAGACATCGGATATAGGTTTGACAGCGCATGTTGGCGATTCGAAAACAAAATTTGAAATTTGGTTCCGTAAACGTAAACCAGATGATACATGGACTATGCAATGTATGTCGGAGGATATTAAAAATGCTTGGACCGAAGAAATATCGCGGTTATTGTGGAAGCAAGCGAATCGAAATAGAGGTGAGTTGGTGAAGGTTTGGAGTTGTTGCAGGTAAATTGGTTGGTTAAGCAGCTGAGCACCTCAAAGCAGACTGCCTATATAGTTCCTTCGGATTGTAAACAAAACATAACACAGTCACCCAAAATCTATTTTCTATTCTTTTTTCTTTCAGAAATTCGCCTAGCCGAAATGTCTTCGATGGGTATCGGTAGCAAACCGTGTCTCGATATAAGACCCAGCCATAACCAAATCAATGATCGATCCATAACAATATCACAGCTCGGCAAAAGTAAGAATAAACTTTAAAAAATAAAATAAAATTTTACAACAACATCCAAATCCTGCACATTTCTATCATTCCAGCACCCAAACTGCGTCATTCCTTTGCCGGCATGCATTTAGATGGCACTAAGAGCGCACGCCGTCCCAACTCACTCATCTCGGAGAGCTCATTATCGAGTGGCACAAGTAGCTCATCACTCAGCACGGGCAGCTCATCGGGTCATGAGCGTTTGAGCGTCGGTCCAAGCAGTAGTAAAACGGGCATGGGCACAATAAATAGTCATCACGCGCTCGAATTAATCAATGAGACGCAGACTCTAATGCTGAGCAGCGCTAGCAGTGGTTTGGCAAGTGGTGCAACGAGTGGCGCCAATACAAATACACTCAGTAGTACGAGCAGCAGTGGACGTAGTGGTCATAGTAGTAATAGGGGTAATGGTGGCGGTGATACTATGGCAACGAGGGAGCCAGGAAGTGGTACAGCGACGTCACGTTCGAAGCGCTCAACAACGCTTGTCAGCCAATTATCAATGGGTATTGAGCTTGAATTGAGTTACTTTTTTTGAATGTTAAATGTTTTTTTTTTCTTGTAATTTATTTACTAATTTTTTGTTTAGTAAATGTTTGATATACATATATTATTGTTTTCGTAAATATTTTGATTTACTAACCACTTTGTTTTTCGTCTAAATTTTAAGCAATTACTCAGTGCATATAAATTTAATGCAAAAAAAAAATCGAAACGTCTGTCGCAATTTTGTCAAATTTGGTATGCATGCGTGTTTTTCTTACATCATTTATCAGTATTATTAGTAATTTTTGTTTTGTAATTATAAATTTGTTGTTCTAATTTTAGTTTTACCTTTAAATAAGCTCAATATTTATCTATATGTAGTTGTATATGTATGTAAATATCATGTTTAGGCATACCGCTGTAAATAGTAATGCATTATGTATAGCAGTATTTAACTCATTATTATTGATAATGCAATTCCATTTGCATTACTAGTGAAAACTTACTGCTTTTTGTTAATATTGCTGTGAAATTAGCATTTTCTAACAAAGTAATGCACTTGAATTTAACTTGTAATGCAAATAAAATTGCATTACCAACAAAAAAACAGTAAAATACAGCAATACAAAGTAAATAAGATTGCTCACAACAATTTTTTACATAATGACATTTCCCTTTTTGGTAATGCAAAACAAATGCATTACTTGCACTACAATTTACCCACTTGTTGTTTTTGTGTTTATTTTTAATTTGTACCAATACGAGTAATTATAAAAAAAATTTTATTTTAAACTTAATACAATCATCTCAATTAATGCAGAGAGCGGCATAATATCCGACATTTCAATGACGCCGGATCAAGAGCAATCGGATGCAACAAGCTGTAGCAACTGGTTGAATTCCGCTAATATGGCAACAACAACAACATCAACGCCAACAAACAAATCATCACCAAGCGCCATCAGCACAACAGCCACCGTTGGTAATGATAGTACTGTGGTAATGCGTCGTCAACGTTTTCATCAACACAACAACAAACAACATGAACAAAATAAACACAAAGAACTACAACACCAACAATCAGCACCAGCGGCCTTGCAAGAACGTATCAATAGCATGAGCGCTCAGAATAATCCATATCTTAGGGAGTTTAAAACAGATAGTGTTAATTTGTAAAAATAAAAAAATTCGAAAAAATGTGTAAACGAGCATCGGAACGGTAAAAAAGAGGAAAGTGAGTTGAAAAAGAAGTTAGCAGCACATAGTACCACTTAAAAGTAATTACTAAAAATTTTGTAATCAAAGCTGGGTAGTAATGATTATTTTTGAAATTGCATTACTCTCTATTAAAAATTGTTTAATCAGTTGTGCCGAAAACTAAGTAATTTTGCTTTCTTCATTTCACAACATTAGTTTTAAAAGTAATGGATTTTTTAATTATATTACTGGTTCTTGAATTTATTTAGTTGCAAATTTTAATTACATTACTTTTTTACTAAATAAAAAATATTTTTTTAATTAAATTTCCAGAAAAAAAATTCAAAAATATCAGTAATTCAAAAAACTCAATTCCTTGGAAAGTATTGTAAAAGTAAAGGAAAGTCTTTGACATCGCATTAAGTCTAGGGAAGAAGTGAAATTGTGAAATTGATTGCTTTGCTGTACGGACAAAAAATTTATTACCTTTTTAATCGGAAAGCGAAAAGGTTTTAATTATTTGCAAAATTAATGCATGTTTTTTTTTTTAATAACATTACTAGTAATTAAACTTCGGCATAGCCCCGAAAAAAGAATTTTTTTGAACTTGTTTCGTGAAGCTAGTAAAACTAATACGAATATTCTATCGAATAATTATTTTTCGTTCGAAAAATGTAATTGAGTAATGCAATAACTATAGTATAGCATTCTCCCAGATTTTTTGGAAATATACATAAATATATTTTTAAGCGATTTTATAATTTAAGCTAAGTACATAATAATATGAAAATAAACGATTAAATAAACTATTAAATATTTTAAATGTTTTTAAAAATGTAAATATGTATGTGTAGCTACTGCAACAAAAAATCACCTGCGCTTATAATACAATTTTTATTTGAATTGATATTTTTATTTTATTTGTTTGTTAAATTGTTTTAATTTTTTTTTATTTAAATAATTTTAACGCTAAGCCATAGTGAGTTATTAGGGGAAAATAATTATTGTTATTAATCAAAGTATGTAATTAAGCTATCGATACTTCGATTTTTTCATTTTTATTTTTTGTCTTTTTAATTACTTTTTATATATTACCTTTATTCTTTTATATATTTTATATGTATTACACATAACATACTCCGCCTTCTATATAAAAAGTAATAGCAGCAATTTATAATTACAAAAGTTCTTAATTACATTTTATTATAATTTGCTATCACATCAAAAGCTTCAATTTCGAATTCTCTTTTAATGTGTCAACTTCTATGCAAAAAATAAAAAAAGTAATAATAATCAAAAAAATCAGATTTCAATTATTAGTTCTTTTTAGTTTGCATTACTATAATTAGTTCACATTACTTGTTAAGCTTTAATATGTATTAATCCTTAAAACTTGTGTATGTATTTATGTAATGTATGATTATCGAACATTACCAGTAAATATTTTTCAATTACTTAAGTAATCATTTAGTTCTATTAAGCATTTCATCATTTTTAAAACACAAATTACCATTTTATTTTATTTTAATTAGCATTTAATACACTTTTAATATTTCCATTGAAAAAAAAAAAAACATTTAAAAAAATATATGTTTGTATGTAGTTATAGTTACGATTCTATACCCGATTAAAAGTGCATATTGTATATATTTACGAAACTGAATTGCATGTTCAACAAAACAGAAAATGTAATAAAAAACTTATACGAAAAAAATTTAGAATATTTTATTTTAGGAGCCGCAGTTCCAGAATTGTATTGTCCAAAAAAAAAATAATGCAGTTAAATTATCAGTATTACGTCCCTTCACTGCAAACAGCAAAGGCCCACACGATTGTTCGGGAGTTAATTTTTACATCATATAAAAAACTGCAAATTCGCAAACAACCATCCAAGCATGTGGACTCGAACTCGCTTGCCTTCAGCGTAGAAACGGGGCGCGTTTCCACCATGCCAAAGACACGAATTCTCAATTACTGACAATTGTTGGTTATCTAGTACGCTAGAGTGACAAAAAGAAAGGAGATTTTGGAGCGGAACCGTTCTCGTATGCGAATTTGTGTGACTATTGTACAGCAGCGGGGTAAAAAGCGCAGACTATGACAGATGTGTTAACAAACATATTTACTGTAGCAAATACACTTGAAAGTTATTGTAGCACATACACAAACCACCAAAAAATAGACAATGCGTTCTTCCCAACGTTGTTGTTGGTGTAGCACCAGAAGATTCAGTACAGGATCTCTGTTGCTTTGTGTAGGACATTTACCGGACAAGAGCTGATAAATTGTCCTATTAAAGATCTCATTGTCCACCTTAATTTTGAGTGTTTTCAGACTTGTATTACTAGTTAAATCATGCTTTGGGTACAGTGTCTGCCTGAGCTATGTGGGTTTGTCACAATTCAGTATGAACTTTCTATTCAGGATCTCATTGTACACCTTAATTTTGAGTGTTTTGGACTTGCTTTACTAGTTAAATCATGCTTTGGCTGCAGTGTTCTGGGCAGCCACGGGAATAGAAATCTCGATTTCCTTGAGACCGTAAAATTCAAAGTTTTCTGTTTTTTATAAACTTATTTTAAAAAGGGTAGCTTTTTATGTTATGTATAAATAAAATTCTATTCTATGCGATAGTACTATATAAACTGGATTCAATAAAAAAGTACTAATATAAATAGTTATTCTTAATCATATTAATAAAAAGAAATTCTGGAAACCAACCTCTGGTACTATCCGCCATGTAAAGTTGATATGAATAGAATGTTGTCTTTGGGTTGAATCTCATAATCTAACTCGCCCTAGAAATAATCAAATGTATAACAATATTTGAACTAAAAGTTCCTAGTACTTACAAGTAATTCCCAATCCGTGTCGTTCACAAGCACCAAAATGCCAGGTCGTCTAATGGAATAGTGGGGAGCGGAAACGGCATATTAATCTTCACAAAATACTTCTAAGTACTTATAAATAGGCATACATAAAAAGGCGGAGTTGCTATACCAGCCAGCTGCTCAAAAATCTTATGGAAGCAGCAGCCGCAAACACTTACACTGAATCACCTTGTATGAACAATTCTGGCCGCTCTGTCAGTATGTTGGCGTGCATCCACTTGAGTAGCGTGCCTATTGTCCCTGGAGGTGAATTTTTGAGATTATTAATTTGTTTATTTTTTTATCATAAAAATATAAACTTACATTTCTCATCGCCCGGCAATTTTAACTCCCGCCGTTTGATATTCCCAAAGAGCAATTCGGCACCTGCGCTGTAAAGCGAACAAATCCCAATAAATTTTATGAAACCGCAAGAGTCAATGTTTGAATAATATTTACCTAAATTCTAAAATTATATTAAGCTCGTTTTCAGCCATATTTATAGTTTTCCACACTTTTCAACAAAAAATTTACAAATGATCGCAGCACACCGTTCGCCAACGTCAAAAAGGCTAACAAAATCAGCTGCTGTTACGAATAAAGGGGCATGACAGACAGTTTGATTTCACATACTGTCAGTTTGAGAGGCATCGAAAAGGTTTTGAATATCAATGTACAGAATTCAAATTCATTCTATAAGAACACTCGTTAGATGGCGTCTGATATAAGGCACTATCTGTTTTGTGATTGTCCCAGTCATCTTAGGAAAACAAGTGTTTCAACATTGTTGGACCATAGTGAGTCTGCTCTGTTAAGCAAAAAACTTGAATGGTGTGATGGAGGGACCCCCACATGTCAGGCAAAAATATAGCTTGGTATGTGAGAGTTTCCAGACCGGGCTTGGGCAAAAATTACCCACTTTCCACTAAGATTTTATAAGCGTGAATCTCAAAAGTTTTACAATTTCAATTCAAACTCTGTTAAGCAAATTTTTGTTTGTCACTACCCCATAAAAGACGAATAAGGTAGTATAGCACTATGTACTTATTCAATGTCAGGCTCCGTTGCTAAAAGGGCTAAGGTCCCCAAGATATTGTAGTTTGCGATTGTGGAAATGGTTCTAGACATAAAAAAAAGGTTAGATCATGATCTCAAAGCTTATCGTAGCTGACTTATTCCAATAAATAATTATCTGATCTTTAAGTGATTGTTTTAAGTTATTCGTATATTGCGCTCTACTCTGTTATGAATGACCTTCCTTCGGTGAAATGGTGACTTATTTGAAGATTTATCCAAAGGATGACACCATAAGACAACCATTCCATTACAGAATCAAAGCTCCAAAAATACACAAGTTAACTGCATATTTAATTTAATAATTATCCTTATTTACTATGTACTTATTAACGAATTTACTACTTCTTCTTAATCGTTTCTTCAGCTTTGTTCGGGCTTTCTGACAAATTTAATTTGAAGTCCACTGGTTTGTCGTATCCCATGATACGCACATAATGTTCGGGATCTTCAAAAAGGGAAGGATCTACAAAAAGCGCCTTGTCACGGATGAAAAACGATGTAAACATTCCGGGTACATCAGGTACCTTAACATCAGCAGGTCTGAACTTTGTCTACCAACAAATGAAATTAAAATAAAAATGATTTGTAATAGAATTAAAAGATTTACCTGTATCTTATAAAGTAAGAGTGAAATTGTGGTAGCCGTATATTCATCGGTAGTTGGATTGTAATGAATTTCAGTTACATATTTCTTTGTTACAAAGTGCAATAAAAGTGGCGTAACAAATGTAAAGAAACCGGCGAAAGTACAAAAAAATACAGCCATAGGTGTTCCACCCAGTTTCATGCCATGTTCCAAGAGTACCGGTTGCGCAGCCAAACCTGCTAAGCTGGTGGTAAGTGAGAATATTTTGACGGCTCTCATCCGGGGCGCCAAACTGCCATAATAGATGCGTACATCAGCCGAATTATTTGGAGGAGGTGTTACATTTGTGGTTGACGATGCGTATAAACGTTGTTGTTGAGCGGCTAATGTATGCTGGAGACATTTTGAACTATAAGCTGTTGGTAAATATTGCTGTTTGTAGAAGTTGTTGGCACTTGTCAATCCTCTCAAACTGTTTGAGCCGATATTGCTCAATGATCGCAAGCAAGGCAAAGCCGCACGCACGCCGAACATTTTTTATTTATATTTTTAACACAAGTTTTATTAAATTCAGGTGCAGCTTTTGAGAAAGTGGAAAATGGTAAAATGCAGGCTATTGAATAATCATCTGTCAGAAACAGCTGTTTGAGCGGCTAGAAGTTCCACACGACGTAAGGACGTTGTCACAGTGCACGAAGATTGCTTCACTCCGAGAGTCAACTGTTGAGTGATGGTGATGCGGGTACGACGCTCACTGAGGAGATCGTCAAGCAACTATGATAAGAGTTCTCCAAAGTTAATCCTTTTGATCCAACGTCAACTGCTAATGTATACTCGTATATGCTTCACACATGGTTTAATGAAATCATATGTTTCGAAAATTTAGACTCTTTAAAAAATCGAATATAATACGCTTCCAATGCAACCATGTTTTTTTAAATTTCCTTTTATCATGACATTTAGGGTAAAGAGTGCGGCAACACTGAGTTGGGGTATTTCAGTTGAGCTCCAACGAATTTGCTGTCAGTTTGTCAGACCCGGCTGCCGAAGTAGTAGAAAAATTGGGGAAAGTGTTGGAACGCGTTTGACTGAAAAATTCAATTGATATAAGTTAATAGAAAAGTAAATATCAATATATAAGTGCTTGGATTAAAATTATTGTATTCAATTAAAATTGAAAAATTGCGCAAGGAGTAACTAGTGTAGTTAACAAATGTGAGCTAATCAAATATGTGTGTTTGAGTGTTTTTTTTGGAGTGAAAATGGAAGGACGTATGAGAAACAAAATCTCTAATTGGAGAAAATTTTTTCCTGTTTCCTATGCTCTTTGCTGTTGGATTTTTTCGCAATTCACATGTTTGTAAAATTTTATCGATTACGTCGGCTAGAGCAAAGCACTCAAAAAAAGCGTCGACGACGACAATATGTGCAAAAATGAGTTGAAATTGGTTTGTTGAAAAGAAAGCGTAAAAATAAATAAATAATTGGGCAATTGAATTAAAAACACAAACGAAACAACAATAATGAAAACAAACACACGATAAATCTCCATAAAATTGTTTTGGCTCTACTAATATGCTTTTATTAATATAAAATGGTCTACTAATTCGGAATGGAAAGAGTGGATTACCCAATTTGTGTGTAGTAACTCAATTTATACCATTTCTCTTTCATATCTAGTCATAGTCGGAGTAAACAATGTATCCAAATGTAAATAGTAAGTAGATAGTGGAGTAGCAGTTACATATGCACTCTTGCAATTTTTTATAGACACACTTGCGTGCATATTAATGAAATGGTCATGACAATATGCCAATGCAGCGGTTCCAAATGATAGTGCCGCGGCATCTGAGAAAGTCAACATTTGCACATGTTTCTGGGAGTGGCCTTGAGTGTCACCATACGTGAGGTACCATTTTCTAGACATGGACGGGTGTTGGGAGTCTAGAATATGAAAGAGGTGAGCGTGAAAAACGTGCACAAAGGTAATTGCGTGGAACTCGATGGTTGATCTACGCATATGCTGATCATTACCCATCTTCTCCTTACTTATGGATAGAGGGGCGACACTGCCTAAAAGGTTGCTCCCACGACAGTCGGGCAGGTACCATAAGGAAGTTCAACGACACTCCAAAACCTGTCGTTACAAGCAACAACTATGGACTAAACTCAAACCTAACACAATTTTCGGTGTAACAAATTCGTCTAACTGACGTAATCTTACTGAGACAGTTCAATTCATAAGATCCCAGTTTAAAGATTTTTGTTTTACAGGCGACGACTCACTCACAAGCGTTCAAGCGGTGCAATTTTAGAATCTCAGAGTACGTAATGGCGCGCTGAAAAACGTTTGGGGACCCATGTCAAATGTATGCACAATAAATCAACATACGCTACTAACTTGTATAAACCTACCTATCTATGTATATCAAAGCTTATAGTTAGCACGTACATAAGCACGTTAAATTTCTTCGAAGAGCCTCACCTCGATTCTCGCAAAATTGAAATCTAAAACTCAACGCCTACGATATTTTAGCAACAACAAAGTGCGTTCATTAAAGAAGACTAGAGCCACAACGAAGATTACAACGGTAAAACATACATACCGGATACGTCACTAAAGCTCAGCTATTTATTTTTGTTTATTAAAAATTAAGCATATTAAAAGTGTGATACCTTCGTAATGGTTGGATATGAGGCTCGAATAACGTGCAAAGTGAGCCGGCGTGGAAATGAAAAAAACAAGCAAGTTGTTAGATAAATGTTGAATTTTGCACATTATCGTAAGTTAGATAATACCTACAAAGTAAATGAGTCGTAGACGATAGCATGACTAAAAGCGCCAGTCATTTATTGGACACTAGAAAAACAGAAGTAGAAGCGCACGTACATAGTAGAGCGTCTGGTTCGAAGAAAACAGCTGAAACCGAAATATGTATTGTTATCCATGTACTACATTGTTGGTAACTATTGACCGTAGTCTTATCAGTTTTTACTTTGTCATTTTTCCATTGAACAGTTTTTGCGCGTATGTATGTGATTGACAGTTGATGTTGTTGTTGTTTGACAGTCATAGCAGTCAGCAATGTTCGAGAAGTTCGATGACCAATTGTATACGAAAAAATAATTTTAAATAGGGCCACTGCAACATATTCAGGCCCATGGAAGCGGACAGCATATACATACAATTCTGAGGGTGAAAGACGATTCTACGAAACTTTCTGTCCACGACTTTTTACAACACAATTGCGATCTCTAACCACGGGGAGGCATAAGATCGTACTATTAAAAAATTAAAAATCGCCCTGAAAATGGAACTACGCCGTGGTATAACAACTAGCAATCCAAGACTCTGATCAATCTCTCAAAGAATAGTATAAGGGTCCTTACAGGGCGCAGGACAAAGTTTTTCTGGTCTGAATAACATTGTCGAAACCACCGGTGCACGAAAACTTAATCCATTCCACAAATTCGTAGATCTTTTCAGTGATTAATTACTTGACCGACCTAAATCCTACAAAAAAGCTCCCGTTTCTCTTCTTATTTCGTTTTGCTGTATGAATATGAAATCATGTTTTCGCGCTCACCTTTTCGATTCATTTGTCATGCATCTAAACAAAAATGACAACACATTTTTTTATTACCTTGATACTTTTGCAATTGCTTTTATTTAGCTATTTAAATAGTTTTGAACTAATTTGCATGCCATTTCGTTTTGTCAATTTAATAAAAAAGAAAACCATATCAAAAAGCCTATTGGATCAACAACAATTTACTTGATTGTAGCTAATGGTTTGTTAGGCCACATTGTCTGCGGTTTTGTCTCGCTCATTTGACGCGCCCTCAACCTCATCCCAAATAAAGTCAGATGCAGTAGCTGCTGACACCACATGCACGCGATTTTGGGGCTGACTCAACCCACGCTACTTACACATACATATGTACATACAGTACTGATATGAAAAGTACTCACGTAAGACATAGCAACAAATTTGTATATACAGTGTTGTGCTAAACTTTTACATGCTTAAAGGACGGAGAAAAAAATTTGCTTGTAATTGGTTCACTGAGTTTTAGAAAAAAGCCTTTGGTTGTCACATTTGCAATTCAAATGTTTATAGCAGGGGATTCTACAACATTGAGATTTGAAAAAGCTTCAATTGAATTTTGAAAGCATTGAAGAACCAAAGCAGTCTCACAAAATGACCTCACATGGGGTGCACAACAAAAAGCTCTTTTAGGTTCGAAGTTCTACTTAAAGACCGACGAGAATTCCAATATTTTGCACAACACTGTATATACATCCACATAACCATATGTACAAATCATATGCTCTCCCATAAGATAGTCGGGGAACAAGTGGTTATTGGGGTAGTTTTTTTTTTTTTTTCCTTAGATTAAATTCGCGCCAAGGGCGAAACCTGCGAAACGTTAAATGAAAAACGGCAAGAAAAAGCGCGAAGGAGAATGGGCGCTTAAAGTAACACAAATCATTGAATGATTTCATTCAGAAAAATCTGCAACAAATGGTAATGGAACAGCAACGCTTACAATAGGAGGGATGATAAGGCGAAATGCGCGCTAGCAATACCAAAGACTTTTTTGTTGCAGAGCACTCTCAACCGACATAAGTCAGTGCTTAAGCTTTGACAAGTTCATAGTTAAATTATGAATGACAAAATGCATTAAACAAAAGAAATATTCAATTAACAAAAGAAATGCTTTCACTGCATTTCCTACACAGCAGTGTAGGTGCTTAAAAAGATAAAAGAGTGACAGTGCCCCCTTTCGCCTTCCACCTCCTGATGTCGGCTGGTGCGGCCATTGTGCGTATGATTGCACTCAAGGTCGTTCTGTTGCAGCTTCGCTTGAATCTATTGATTCAAATAATTTTGTTTGTATTCTCCAGCAGCAATGGCATTGTTTCCAATTGTTTTTGCTTTGCTATGGAGTGTGCGCCATAAGAGAGGACTTCGGAATCCAATGGCATTGAGTTTTGAATGTATTTGAATATGTAATACATACATACATACATACATATACATATATATGCGCCTATGTATGTAAATAAATAACGTGGGCGTGTACGCTTTAGCATGTGTGATTCTTTTACCGGAGGGGTATTTATTTACCAAAAATTCGAATTTGGCTGTCTGCATGGAAGCGTGAGTGTGCCTATCAGTATATAAGCGCCCATTGAGTAGGGAATATTACTCATTTAAACAAAAATTTAATTTGCATAAAACATTGTATTGGCTCATTTTGGATGAATTACGTTTGTGCCTTCGCAAAATGGCGTGATGCGTTCTGAAGTTAACGTCATTTTTGAACTTACGTAAATAACTACTTGAACAAAGGGTGACACAAAATGATGGCGAACTAAAAGTTACTGCATTTCATGTTTTGCTTTCAAATATCAATTTCAAAACGTAAACTGGATATCTCTTTCTCAAGGCCTAGCACCCAGACAAAGATAAACTGAGCTAAGACAAAAGTTGATCCGTTTAGATTTTTTTTGTAAATGCACAGAGCACAGAGTTTGTCGCTGTCTCGCTCTCTAATAAAAATTTTTATTTTTCCAGGTTTTGAAAAAAAAAAAAAATAAAACAAATTACTTAAGATTTCTACTTCTTGAATAACTCCATTATCTCCATCTCTACGCCGCTGATCAAATTCGTTAATACCATTATTTACGCATTCATTTAGTTACATTTATACTAATTTTCTAAAAATAACTTTTTGTAATTTAATTCTAGAACTAACACGCAGCCGCCGTCAAATGACAATAAATTTTATCTAGTATCAACTTAATTGGGATAGAAATTTTTGTGTAGAAAATTGCATTCAACACGCATTGACGCACTCAACTGAAAACAAACAACAAAAAAAAAATAATATAGAAATTGTAAACCAAATGAAAAAAGCAAATTAGAAACACCTACATACATAAGAAGGGCTATAAACAAAGCATTAAAAATTGACAACAAAATCCCACTGCAAACGTTCCAAAGAGTCACCAAGTCAATAAGACAAAACAAAAACACATAAATTAAAATAATTAAATGATAAATATGGATATAAGCGTTACACCGAATTATTCATACATTTTCGATTTCGAAAATGATTTTATCCACCAACGCACACGAAAATGGATGGTCGAGAATTGGACTTGGGTATTTTACTATTGTGGCATTTATATGTTGGTAATATTTGGCGGTCAACACTTTATGCAAAATCGTCCTAGGTAAGTGAAGTTATGAACAATATTACATTTTTTAAACTGTTGTATTTTGTCGATACTTGTATGAATTGAGGTTATGTTTTCAAAATCGATAACTATTAACTGGTATGCATGCGTTTTTGGTATCGACTAAGGCAATAGCAATTTTGTGACGACATTAATTTACACAAAATTTGTAAACATAGTTTTTGTTGAGGAGAAGCAGGGCAAAGTATCAAGAGACCCGCTTTGACCTCTGAATGAATAGACCAAAAGTGGATATTTAATTTTTTAATTGCAAATATAGTTTAAAAGAGGAAAAAATAACAAAACTTAATGTCGTAATATTTTTAAGTAATTAAAAAAATACTTAAAAAATAATACGATATCGGAAATAATAGATTAACGATAATGTATACAAAAAATTTGCAACTGAAAATGGAATAAAATAATTTTGTAGTAAAAAAAATTTGCAGAAGTTGGGGTGCGAACTCGCAACTTCACAATTCAACCGGTAATAAGGAAACAGGGTGTAAACAAAATTACTACAAAATTGAGAACAGTGTATGACTTGCACTGCTGTATCGACATATCGATAGTTTATGAGATTGAAATGACCTTTGTCACAAATTAGGCTGTTTTTCATTACAAAAATTTATAAATTGGATCGCTTTTTGATATACCTTAAATATTTATTACAAAATGAATAGGACTACCCTCTTGGTGTAAATTAACATTGTTTTATTTGTATTCCGTATTTTTAAAAGAATGCAAATTCACCACTTACCCAAGGTTTAGTGGTCGAGCATTTTACAAGCAAACATTCCTTCATTGAGAAATATATTACAAATTGTATTCGTTAACCTTGACCATGTCTCAATGGCTAGGCAACGACACAACCTTTCCTTTACTTTTTTTTTACACACAAACAAGCAGGTATACTCATAAATATTTTGAATTAAGTGCTTGAATTCAAATTATTCATACATTCGACGTATTGAAATCAAAACAAAAGCTGTATTTTTCTATATAGATTTGTGAAGAAACCTTCAGTAAGGGCAAAATGGTTCAAAATATAAACACTGTAGTACCTTTTTACTTGTTAAAAACATTGTATTTTTTTCAGCACAGTGAACTTGAAAATTTTATGCAAAAAAAATAAAGCAAAATATTTAAACGCAGAAAAGTGGGGTGCGAACTCGCAGCACCACATTTGCCAGTGAAGCACATATTTTAATACATGAAGTAAAATATATATATGTAGATAACTTATTTTTTGCAAAAACTTCTGGTTGCAAAACATACTTCGTTTTTTTTTTTCTTTTTTTTATATTTACAACGACGATTGCTATTAACTTTTTTAATTGCAATCATTTTGATTTAATTTTTTAATTTTCTATAATATGTATTTTGATTTTAAATTTTTTTTTAAATGTCCGAAAAAAAACAACAATGATGTTGAAAATAAAAATTTTTAATTGAAAAGAAAAAAAATTAAAAAAAAAAAAAATGTTAACAGAAGCTGGGGTGGGAACTCGCAACTCCACATTTTCCAGCGAAATATCGACACAACGAGTACCTAATATCGATATACAGAAAGTTGCCACGCTCCTTTAATTCTGACGAATTGTTTACTGACCCTCCCAGCCACTTCCTTCTTTGTCTGTTGTTTCTGCCTGAAATATTTTTATTTTAAACTTTGTAAATATTTTGTTACTTTGACATTCAATACTTGTGAAATTTACCTACCTACGTCAGTCACCAGAATTGCACTCGAATCTTATGGCTAGTACTTGCGTAAACATTCAAAATAATTCATTCATGTCCTTACTTAAATGGGTGCGGTATTACACATGCTTCATAAGCTATTTGCTTAGTTATTATTATTATTTTTTTTTTATTCTCTCAACTAACAGATTTGAAATGCTGTTAAAATATTTGTTAAGAAGACAAACAGTGAAATGTTTTCAATGAAAAGAACGCAAACTAGAAATAAATAAATAAAATACACTTTGACAATTGATGAACAATGTCAAGAGTAATTGCAATAACTAACCATGTAAATACTTAAATAAGCACAAACTATGTAAATAAGTTTATATATTTGCAAATACATATACATACATATACTAAAAAGTGTGTACATATACGTACAGAAATTATTCAGGCGTGCGTGATGAAAGTTTGTGAGATCAGTTTGAACTGCAATTTGTAAAAAAAAAATCGTTTTGTAAAGTTTCGCATAAAAGATTGCATGACATAATTTCAGGGCAAGCATAATAATGAAATTCATTAACTTTTTTATATTCGAAAGAAACTTTGTTCGCTTTGGAGTGATTCTGAGCGCCGCTTTGGCTTCTCAACATTGACACTTATTCTAATAGCCATCGAATTATGGCAAAATAAAACGCAAAAAACGTTATTTTAGCAGCTTGCTGAATTTTTATTTTTGTAGTTTTATGCGCTCTTCTAAGTCGGATTAATTTTACGATTTCATTTAAATATTTACCTTAACGCGTGTATCAACTAATATTTGGTTTTTACAATACTAATTTGTCAAATCAAATTAATTCTAGTGTACAACTGAGGGCAACTGTTCTCATGTTTGTTGCTGTTGGTATTCGTATTTAAATTCAATTTAATTAGCCTAACAGTACTGCGTAATTATTTAGTCAAATTAGAATGGAATATTTTGTTATTCAGAGGCAATGATTTCATTTTGTTTTTATGCATCGGGAAGTGCGCGAAGCTTTAGTTGTTTTTATTTTTTTAAATCCATTTATTTGTTTACTAAAATTTCCATTTATTTTTTTCCCTAAAAATTATCATCTACCGATTGTGGTATTTTTGTAAATGATTAAATAAAACTTTTCCCTACAAATTTTGGTGGAGTTCATTTGTTTCAACATTTTTGAAGGCCGATGAAAAACATTTTCATCTATTGTATATGTTAACTGCCCTTGTACTTGAACCAGGGACCTTTCGGCACACGGTTTGGTCATTAGGGCCTATTGGGTTCAAAATCACTTACATATAGAGCTCACAACTTTTTTTTTTTTTAATTATTTTAATTGAGGCTAAGTTTTGGGATGTTAAACAACTTGATGCGTGTGACCAAAGCTGTTTTACTTATTAAATTATTCAATTCATTTAAAAAAAAAATTATTTTTGCAATAAATAAACAAAAAGTGGGAATAAACCAAAACAAGCAACAATTTGACTTCATTTCCAGCGGTTTGAAACATCAGCGATACGTAACCACTCAACACAAGAAAGCTTGTAATGAATTATCAAGATGAAGGCTAAAACATCTATCAGTAATTGAAAGTTAAACTGTTTTTGTAACAAAACTTAGTTATTCAAGAAACACATTTTCAATCACATAACTATCTAACCAATAAACCCAAACGAGGTGAGACAATAGGCTAACAAATGTTTAAAAGCAGCAACAAATCGTTAGCTAAATATTGTTATAGGGCGAACCGTTAAATGAAGACATGAAGACAGATGAAAGCAAACAATTTAACACTAATAAAAAAGCAAGCATAAGAAAAAAAATTAATTAAAAGGTGTGCGAAAGAAAAAACATAAAGCATCATGCAAAAAAAAAACATGCTTACGTATCTCCATAACAAAGCAAAAAACATGAAAACAAAATAATTTTATTATGTGCAATAATTTTGCAGAGTAACCATTGCGACACCCAGAGATGAGTACTAAAGAGAGAGATTGTTAGAGTTAATATAGGTAATCCTAGCCGTTAAACCATATGTAACGTAGCATTTGTCAATCGATGAAGTGTGGTTAAAAAAAAAATTATTAAAACAGGGATCGTAACGGTTATAACCTTAAGAAAGTAAGAAAAGGGCTGTGACGAAGGCTTTATACCTTTCATGAATACATAACTTTTTTAAATAACATTTCGGTAAACTTATTGGTGGGTCTATCTCTTCCTCTTCTCATACTTACAAGCATCGGACCAAGGTTATAATACCATTTTATGTTTATGAAAGGTATAAAAACTGAAATTGACTTTTGTTGTACTTTTTTTTTATAAAGCTTGAGATAACAGTTATATCATATAGTTTATGGATGGTGGAAGATAACCCTATTTTAAAATATTTTGAAAGAAACATAAAATAAAAATTCGATGGTGGGAAAAAATGTCTGAGGCATGGCGTGTTTCAAAAATATTTTGTCTGTTCCCTGAAATTTAAAAAAATTGTTTTTTTGTTGGTTTTGCAATCTAACAAAATTGAAAAGCCTTTAAATTTTTTAAGTACAACATATTCAATTAAAAAAATTAAAAACAAATAAATAATTATATTTGCAAATAATTACATTTTTTATTTTCGTTACCTTTTTTTTACCACCCCTCTATACAGGCATATGTATGTATGTATGTATATTATGCAATAAGTAATCACACTTTCTATCAACACTATGACTGCCACAATACTTCTTTCTGCTCCTCTCAAAAGTTGTAAATCTTTTTATCGCTTTGTTATGAAATATTATGAATGAAAGTGAGAGCGTGCAAGGTCTTCACAACTCACATAAATGTTCGCATACAAACATATATAAATGTATGCATGTTTTTGTCAGCGAAATATTTAAAAAAATAAAAAGAAAAATAATCAGAGCTCTTGAATAACTCTAAAACAATTAATAACTGTTATTAAAAGGAAAAGTAAACTTGGTCTAGGAAATGATACCTGAATAGATCTCTTTGACGCTTTGAAACCTATAGCAGAGGCACAAGCAACAGTATATTTTTATTGAAGGCCTTCATTTACCCAATTATCAGTTAGTAACAAAAAGTTTTTCTTCGTTGAGAGAAACCGGTACACTTTTTTTTCTATTTTGGAGCTTTGCAAATAATGCTGACTTCATTGCATTTTTACCCATTTTAATTTTACACTTATTATACGGTAATTTTATAATTAAGAAACAAAAAGCAGAAAGAATGGGGAACAATTATGAGTTTTTTTTTTATAATTTAACATTTTAATTTAATGCACATTTACATAAAAAATTAACCCACAAAATTTTTACTAAACAATTTAAACGTGATCTTATTTCAACATTTCATTTTATTACTTTGGTACTTATGTTTTAAAACTTATGCGCTCTCATTTTTTTTCTGATCTCATATTGATCTGAAACTGGTTTAACAGCATAACGTTGAATTGTTGATTGTTTACATTTGACATTTTCCGTTGAGAGATTTTTTGTTTACTATCTTCTTATAAGGGCAAAGACAGCTGGAATACATATGTAGCTGGATTTGACATAGTCTATTATCGAATATCGATTAGTTAGCAAATCGACAGCGTGCTTGCTAAGATCTAATCGGTTGCTCAATACCTTCAAACTTAGCTGAAAAACTAAGTACTGCTAAAATTTATAAAATAAGCTGGAATTTTTTTTTATTTACTTATTTTTTTTTTTCACTATAGTCCAGAGACGTAAAGTTATTGGTGAAAATTTATTTTCCTTGGCACTTTGTTAGTGTAAATAATAATTTACTTAAATATCTTCAAGGTTGAACTGAGTTTTTTACTTTCGCAATCTTGGATTTTTTTTTTTATTTTTATATAGATTTAATAATCTGCGTATATAGTTTATTGTACTCTGAGTTCTATTCTAAGAAACTTATATTTATATCGGGTATAAAGTTTGATTAGAAATTGAACAATAATATCCACAGGTGCGCAAGTACAATCAGTATGTGCATTAAGTGCCCGTCTTATCCTAGTATAAAATTTCAGAGTAAATAAGAAGTTAAAGAAATCAATTTGAATGCCGTTCCTTCCCGTTAGCCTCTATGTATTGGCAGAAGGGAATGTGGTTTTATTTCAATTCACAACACTGTATCTAATGTAATGGTAAATGTCTTTGCCAAATTCCTGTCATTGTTAGCATTATGTCGCGTGCCAAAAACCAACTTCAATGGCTACTCACTCAAAAACAAAAAACAAAAGCTTAATAAAAACACAAAAACAAAACCATGCTAACAATGCACAGCAAAACGGTCAACGATTACTGCAATTATCTTCCAACTTGCCAATTGACTTACTAACCAAATAACGGTATGAGAGGCCATTGTCCCATTGCTGTTTGCTACGCTCACCAAGTTGTCAAACGTTGAAATTTTGCTTCACGTTTGCTTGTTCAATGTTCGCAGAAAGAAAAAATTTTAAATCTCCAAAATTGCTCACAATTAAGGATGTGGCGAATATGGAATTATTCACCTTTTTGGCATTTAATATTGACCTATCTAACTTTATATTGACCTGACTTCGTTTCGATATTTTGTGTATGTATTGCTAGTTCGATTGACTTAAGGCTGGTTTTCATTAGGTCAAAATATGACATCAAATGGTGGCATACTAATGAAAACGGCTGGCATATGGAGTCAATTGCGTTTGCAGTCAGTTTTGACGACTCTTTGTCATATAAAATGACATGCATGTGAAAACTGTCAAATTCCAGTATGACAGCGCAGTTTGCAACGATTGACACGATTGCCAACATGTTGGCAAATCTATTCCATTTGACTCAATTCGTTTGTGGAGTCGGGTTCGCACCCCAAATTTTGTGAAAAAATTTTTTTTTCCTTTTTTATATTATTTTTTATATTTTTTCCATTTTATATTATTGTTTTCTTTTTTAATTCTGTAATATTACCATTTTGTGGTCGGCTACGTTATATTCATATCTCAAATTTGTATGTTTTTGTGTCGGGGACAAAACAAAAAAGTGAAAATATATAAAAAAAATAATACTTGCAATTAAAAAACAAATAAAAGTTAATAAAAAGTTAAAAAAAATTTAACAAAAGTTGGGGTGGGAACTCGCTACCCTACAATTGATAGTGGAGTAGATTGTCAAACAACTGACTGGGCAATTGTAGTGAAAACGGGATGTCAATCGCTTGACACCACAATTTGACGTCAGTCTTTAACGCGCTCTGCTTTATCGACTTCATGTCAGTTTTTAAGTCGTAATGAAAACACATTTGACACCAAATCGCCATAGTGTCAGTTAAGTCAGTTTTTGTGGTGAGTCATTTTGACCTAATGAAAACCAGCCTTTAGTCTTGTTGTAACTGCATTTTTCCATTCATTCGATGATGCAGTGATTATTTACTCTCACTCATTGTTTGTTGCGTTCAGTTTATTTTTAAACATCAGGAATGGTATGTACATACATACATATATGTTTTGCATCTATAATCGTAAGAGTTTGAGAATCCTGGTTCGATTCTCACTTCGGGCGGCAAATTTGTTTGCAACAAAACTGCGTATATTTTTAGTTCTTTAACTTAAACCATTATTTTTATATATTTGTACATGGCTGGGTAAATAAGAAAGTCCTTTTCGAACCAGTCAAAAGACCTAATAAATTCATAAATTTAGTTTCAGATATGCTAAAAGAAGATGCATTTTCTAATTCTGCACACCAACAAAGCAAATTTCTTTTATGCAGCAAAAGTAGAAATTTGTCAACAGCACGAAAATGTTTGCAATCTGCTCATCAGTCAGTGCATGCTGCTGCATACCACGTTTTATCTGACCAACTTTCAAATTTTCCTGCCCGATTTCGACTTATCCCTAATATTTTTTCTTTTTATTTCATTTTATTTAAAATTCCCTTCGGTTATTTTTCGTTACAAAATTTCTTCAAACTTTAATTAACATTTACTAAACCAATTACTTATCGGGCAGATCGCTTCACCCAAACTCTACAACTCGAAAAGTAGTGAGCGCATGAGTTCAAAGGGACGACCTGTACCCATTCAAAAATTAGCGCTTCATAAAGTGAAAGCAAATGCCCCACTTTATTGCCATGAAGCACATCAACCAAGCAGTTAGCGCGGTCGGTAGGTTTTCCTTACTATTTAGTTTTAGGCACAAATTAGTTCAATACATCAATCCGCTATTTGTACATAGAGATTTGTGAACATGTTGAGAATCATAAGGGATGATTTTGCTGCACACACAAACAAAAATATGTATAAATTAGCAACCAGCGAAAACGAATGAAACGTAGCCAACCAAAAGCTTTTTTTGATAGAGCTTGTGTGTTTAGTGACTAAACTTTAGTCAAAGCTCAACAACATTTCTGTGTGTGTATTTGTATGGGGCTTTTGTACATACATACATATTTGAATGTAAAAGTGTGCAAGCTGCATGCATTTCGAATACGTACGAGTATCTATATATGTATATACACACGTTTATACAAATTAACTTTCATAAATGCACAAACGTATGTATGTATGCGAGTAAGGTTTGGGGATTTTTGCTGTTTTAGTTTGTTTACCAATACCTTTTTGGAAATTTTTTTTTATTATTTCAGTGGCGTCACATTTTTGTTTATGACTAATATATACCTAGGACAACTTTCATAAAAGCCGATTAGCTCTAATCGACGATTATGTTGACAGCTAACCTCACAAAATACGTCAATCCAACCCGGGTTAGCGTTCACCGGCTTTTACTGGCTTAAACGTGTATAACATACGTGGTTACATATGTTGATATATAATTTTATTTAATAAATAGTAATTTACTAGAATGTATACGCAAATCGTGCTTAATTTATCATCACAGGGGCGTTTGCTTTGCCCGTTGCTTAAGTAACAATGAATGCAATTTAAAGTAATCCAGAAGTCGTCAATTGACCTTACTTCTCAACAGGTTCTCAAAAGTACAGCTACTCCCTCTCCCGCTTTGGTGTTGTATACTCCATAGAGTAATCTTCTGGATGTATTTTAAAAGTATTCACAGGTAGGCACGCAATGAAGTACTCAGATGCAAGTTAATTGAGTACTCCTAGCAACAATTCGTCACAATATGTAAACCTTTTAGCCCTTTGAAAATATAATTCTAAAAAAAAATTGGGTGTTCTTCCACTCAGCTGTCGTTTTACTGAACATAGTTTTCTCCCCAAACAATGCAGTCTTTGTTCTAGGATAGTCATGTCAAAAAGAGATTCTATTGAGTAAGTACATAAATACAAACAATGTAATTTCAGTTCTAAATACAACAAATGTACGTAGTATGTTTGTATGTATATGTTTTTGCATATTTTCGTTTATCAGGTCAGTCTGGAAACAAATGACACTTTATTAAATGAGACGCCACTTTAGTTAATATACATTTATGTATGAATGTATGACCATACGGGTGTTTCCATGGTAACGACCTTCTTGAGAGATCGCCTTGCGTTGGCTCGAAAATATACGAAGTTTGGGTAAAAAAATTCGAGTTTGGAAACTCTATCAAACGATTACTAAGATGGGTAGATTTCCAACTTCCATTCGAGCTGAGGTGATCTCGGTGCAGCAAAGGCTAGTGACATGCAACTCGCTGGCTCATCTGATGCCTTTAATCCACTCCAACCAATTTCCTGCTTTTAACCGAAAAAGGTGAGCGGTCACCAAGCACGCTATATATAAACTGGAATTTGTTAGGTTTAGTAATTTTTTTTTTTTTTTTTTTTTTTTTTTGACATTTAAGTGCACCTTACTCTGGATTAACCCTGATTCCATGTATGTACATATCTAACTAAGTTGATCTAAATATTGCAATTTAAATGACATTGGCTAGATTAGCTTTAATAAAGACTTGACTTTGTCGTGATTGCGCCTACTTTTTTTTGTTTCAAACTGAGTTACAACTGAGATGTGTTCGTCTTAGATTACAAATATGAACCAGACGACTTGTTTAGATGAGCAAAAATTTATTTCGGAAAACATGAAACTACATGCTTGGATTTGATATGAGGCTTATGAGAGCACTAGGGGAACGCTGTGGCAGTATTGTTATTATGTTTTACTTTTAAGGTGAAACTGAAATTGTAATCCTCTTCCGAATTTCGTCCAGTAATGCTTTCGAAAAAAAATCACAGTAGCAACGTTAGGATTCAGCACATAAAAACGAAAGACTTGAGAAGCGAACCTGAATTCATTTATTGTAAACAAATTATGTTTTGTGTTACATATTGACAATTTTTAAAAATGAATATTTAAGTATATGTAGGTATATATGTACATATGTATGTCTTAACAAATTTATAAATATTTTTAATCCTAGGACTGAGATAACATCAGAGATTACACTCTAGATGAATGCGAAAAACAACAGCCGATATTTGAGAAAAACAATTTTCAGTATGTAAATATTATTTCTTATTGCAAATCCACATGATTAACGTAGTGGCTATATACATACATAGATATGAATGCACGTGTGTATTGACGTAACAGATGCGCGAAATTTAAAAAAAAAATATTTTCACTTGTTTTTGAGTCGTGAGAGAAAAAGAAAACAGAATTCGGTAAGAATTCCTTACGTACTGTCACTACAAATTTAATCAATGGCATATGCCCTACCCTTTGTTGACATAAATAAAATTAAAGTTCAGTGTTCAATAATAATACAAAACTGGTGATTTAAAGTAAATTGAAAAAATATCAACAAACCGGCTAGAGTCGCGCTAACGGTTAAAAATAGTTGAACTTAGGCACCTTTAGTTTATGATTTAACTGAATATTGAACAGATTTACGATTATACGCATAAACACGTTATTTAACTAAGAAATATTGAATTTTATAGATTTGTTGTGTCAACAAAATTTGTTAAAAGTCTGTCATTGTGGTGTCATTTTAAGGCGTGTGGGGACGCTAGGTAATAGAAAGTTAAATATATATAAAAATATTTTCTAAAACATCTATCCCGAATTATCAGTTCACCTCACCTTATCTTGGATTACTCTTGTGTATCAAGTCTTTTCATGCTTTACAAAATGGCGGCCCCATACAATATTTCATCAAAATATCTTTAAAACTGAGGGACTAGCGAACAAAATTAATTTTTTTATGGAAGAAAATTTTAAACCGGAACAAGAAAAAATCTAGAAGTTCAGAGAAAATTTTGAACCGCTTTTAGCTTTCTCATTATTGAAATGAGTTATAAAATTGGCTGAATTTGAACTTCGTAAAGAGTAAGTCATTACAAGTTGAACAGCTATCGATTGTATATTGATTTTCTTCATGACTCTTATGCGTATCTTTTGTATTCTATGAGTTCAAGTTATAGCGTTAGTTGAGTTAAATGCTAATTGAATTTCAAACACATGTTAGTCGCTATCGCAACTCCCACACTACTTTAGTCTTGCCCCCACATATTGATTCCATATGTAAATGCGTCATTTATGGTGGACGATTTCCATGCCCGGCATGAATGGTCGTACTTGGCTGAATGGTCTAAATAATTAGTTAAGTTAGGTTTATTTACTTTGACTATTTTTAAAAATATATCGTTTATGTATACATTTACATACATAGTTATGTATTAGTATGAGTGCATTGACATTTTAAGTCGAAGTGACCTCTAAACATGACGACAAAGAAATGTTTTTTTTTTTTAATTATGAAATTTCTTGTAAAATGATCGCTGCGAGCAATCTTCGTGTCTTACAGCGTTTATAAAATCTATTATTATTATTATAACAATTATTCTTGAAGTTTATCTTCAAAAAATTTTCCAGCACAACCGTCTCCAAAATAGCATTAACAAATTATTTATTTCTTTTTTTTTTTCATTTAATTTCAGATTCCAACTACGCGGTCCATTAATTATCTGGAGTACATTGCTGGCTATGTTCAGTATTATGGGCGCATTTCGAACGGCACCAGAACTTATACATGTGCTGCGTCATTATGGACTTTTCCATTCCGTTTGCGTTCCTAGGTAAGTGGCCATTGTATGGTTAAGTGGCAATGTTGAAAGGAATTTTATCTACTTAACAATCATGTTGCATTTTGCTTGCCTTTCGCTTTTCTTAAGAACCAGTTACAACAACAACAACAGCAACAAATCCTGTATTAATACACTTCCTAGATATTCGTTTCTCTCTTTTTTTCGCTACATACACTTCATACGGGTACCAACATGCCTTCCATTCAGCTCGCATACCATGCAAAAATCTTAAAACTTTCCACAATTTATCCTTGACAATCACCTTTACGACTTCAACTCGTATTGGTCGTCTTCAGTTTGTGTTTGAGCAATAAAAAAAAAGAATCGCAATAAAACTGCAAATTAATTTTGTTGTTTTATCTGCTCATTCGATTGACGTGATTCTTACTCACCGGCAGCTGATTGCTGGTTACAAGCAATCACACCACAATTGCTCGTTTGACCTTGAATTTGTGATTTTATGATGACGTAGAAGTGCTCAAGCTTAGTTTACTGTTACAAGCGCGCTGACCAAGTTTAACTTGCTCAGTCATCAAATATAGAACTTTGATGCGAATTTATGTAGTATTCCCTATTTGGAAACAAGTTTCTCAGTTGATTTTTTTTCCTCCCCTCCACTGTTGTTGGCTTTTTGGTTGATTTGTTGGTTTTCAATTTTTTTTTTTTTTTAACAGCATCAGCTTGATTTATGGAATCATCGCAATGAAAGTTGGCAAGAGTAAAGCGCTCAAATGTCAAGAAAATAATCTTGTTTCGATGTACATATCTCGGGGAAGATTAAGGCCGAGCTTCTATTTCAATTTGATGCTTCGAATGGCCTAAAATTCAATAATTGAATTTAATTTGGTAAAGAGGCTACTTTCTGACCAAGAAGTTAGTTTCTGGTCAAGTTAGGCTGCTATTCAAAATGTCCGACAACGGATGGAAACCCTATTTTCGATATCGAAAATTTCAAAAGACATGCAAAATGAGTTACTTGAAAGAAATTTGGTATTGAGGTTGATCTCTGACCAAGAAACGTTAGTTTCGAAAATGGCAGAATGATAACCAAGTCACCATTTTCGATATCGAAAATTTCGAAGAATACATGGAATTAGTTAATTATTGACAGATTCAACTAAAACGATTAAACTAAGTAGCCAAAGGTCATCCTATTGGATGGGCATATGAATTAACAAATAAAATAAAAATGTCGGCTGTTAATAACTTTAAAGCCGGTAACGATATGATTACGAAACTCGACACGAGGCACATCACTGTTGTGGAAAATATACCCCTCGATCACGTCTTGGTTTAATGAACTTTCAACGTTTTTACAAATTTATGTAAATGAGGATCAATGAGTGGTTCTTATACAAGATTCTATGTTTCAATCGTTTTTGTTTTTGTTTTATTTACCTTATTTATTTATGACTACAATTATACTTCAAATTAGCAGATGCTAATTTCATTTTTATTACGTTCTCAACGTTTGTATCAGTGTTCTTTGCATCGTTATTTGTATTCTTTGATATTTTTTCTCAATGTTAATTTTGACATTTTTAAATGCGAAATTCAATTTAGAACTCGAATTGGCTTTGCAAATTTGTATTTCGAATTTAAAAAAAAAATTCTTTTGTAGGATGATTGTTCTTTTATTATATTAATTCTACACTCTTAATCTGAATGACTAATTATTATTAAGCTTTGATTATTCATTATTTAGAAGAATAAAAATCTGCTTCTTTTTCGAATTACTGACTGAATTTACCCAACTTCCTCTGCTATGTACGTAGCTATTTTTCTGTTATTTTTAAAAACTGCTGTTGAAGCTCATAATGTGCCCATTTTGTTTCAAATTCCTCTTACAAATACTGTATTGTGCTAAATCTCCACTTTTGTTGAAATATTCGCAAATTGATGATTTTGGTTTCATTATTTTAAAATGTCAAATTTACCACAGCTGATCGAAAACAATAAAGAGTTACCAGATTTTGTGGCAACATATAGAGCTGCCACGAAAACTTTATACAGAAATATAAATTTCTACTCGCTACTGCTAAACTATACTAGTTGAACTGGACGGTTAGCTGAGCCAAACAGTCGGATCTACGCAACGGATGAACTCGTTAGATCTGGATGGCTCTTTGCTGACTTCATAGTGGTAGAAAGTCTATTAGCCGATTACCTACCTATTTAAACAAGAAAACTCGATTCATATTTGTTAAATTAATCACATTTTTTATGGTTTTTTTCTCATTATAGCTACATCGAACAAGATCGTGTCTGTGGTTTTTGGACTTGGTTATTTGTACTCTCCAAACTGCCCGAACTTGGCGATACCATATTCATTGTATTACGAAAGCAACCATTAATTTTCTTACACTGGTACCACCACATAACTGTGCTCATCTACTCGTGGTTCTCCTACACAGAGTACACATCGTCGGCGCGTTGGTTTATTGTAATGAACTATTGTGTACATTCAGTAATGTATTCGTATTATGCTTTAAAAGCGGCACGTTTCAATCCACCACGTTTCATTTCCATGATCATTACAGCATTACAATTAACACAAATGATTGTTGGTTGTGCGATTAATGTATGGGCACATGGTTTCCTTAAGACGCATGGACGTCAATCGTGTAATATATCACAAACGAATATCAATTTATCGCTTGCGATGTATTTCAGTTATTTTGTATTATTTGCGCGTTTCTTCTACAAAAGCTATTTATCACCAGCTGGTAAGAAAAGTCGTCCTATGGCAGCATCATTGGCTGCGCAAAATACAGCAAAATTATCAACATCAACACAATTGTTGACGGATGGTGGTAATGGTGTGGTGAATGGTAGTGCCGTTATTAACGGTGCTTTAGCGCGAAAACCAAAAGTGCAGTAAGCAGCGGCGCCAAAGTGGACAAAGTGAAAAATGGAACAGCTGTAGCAGCTGTGGTGGTGAAAATGATGTGGTGTTGGATTGGGGGGGTATGCAAATTGCACAAATGTATTTAAATGTGTATTTATTATTATTATTATTTTTTTTGTTTTTGTGGGGTGGCGTTCTATTGGGTGATGAGGTGGCTGACGAATGTTGAGTTGATGATGAATGCTTAAATTTGAAATGTATTTTTTTTTTGTCGATTTTCATTCTGAGCAAAAAATATAAGTGAAAAGTTAGTAGGCACTAAAAAAAATAGTTGTTTTATCATTTTTGGGTTCAGGCATGACATTTTGTTGAATATGTATGTATGTGTGTATAACGGTATATGCACAAATTGGGTGTAGGCAAAAGCACGATTTCTAAAAACTGGCCTGGAATCTATGTAATTAATATGTAGATTGTTATATTCATAAAATTATACAACAATTAAAACAAAACAAAAACAAAAATTTATTATGTAACAATTTTGGACATTTTTCTTAAATGTACCTACACATGTTCTAACTGTATTTCGGAAGAGGTATAAACTTAGAAAACAAAGAACTACTTTCAGAAAATGTTAAATGAATTTCAGAAAAGCTCAAATGTATTTTAGAAAAGCTCAAATGTATTTTTAGAAAACGTAAAATGTATTTTTAGAAATTCAAATGAATTTGAGAAAAGGTCGTGTGTAGTTCAGCTACCCAAAAATAGCAGGGAAGTTAAAACCAAATATATTTCAGAAAAGGCTAAATATACTTCAGATTACCTTGGCTTTAAATTTTCCGATTTTCATGTAAGCAGTTCTGAAATACATATGTACATCTGCTATTTTCCCAAATATATTTGGGAAAGGTGTAAATACATGAGTATTTGTATACAAAAATACACAGAAAAAAAAAAAGAAAAAATGTCTACAAAAGTTCAAGCTGTGGAAAAAAACGAAAAAATTTGACATTGTAAAAAAACTTTCTAAAAAAAAATTGCAATTGTTATTTTAGCGCAGTGTCGCATTTACTCGACAACAAATAAACGAGTCAACAAACTCGCACGTGAGTTCAGCCCATCAATTTTCCTCAAGTCACATTAGCTATAATAATATAACTAAATATGAAAAAAAAGAAACAAAAACAAAATAGTAAAAAATAAAATGAAATTGTTTTAACAACAAAAAATATTAAAATTAAATTGACTTTGCCCATTAAAATGATTGAGCCATTTCTATATACTAGTTAATGCTTATTAGCAGTTAAAAGTATGAAAAGCAAAAAAAAAAAATTTAAAAAAATTCAAAATCTAAATATGTATTTAAAGCCCACATGTTCCACATTACCATTAAAGCAAAACTGATGTTTACTGAAAAATGTTGCTAAATAATATAAAACTACTTAATTTCAGATTCTAAAATTTAGAATCAGCATTAAACCAAAGCGCTCAAATATGTTTATAAATAAATGTATATGGAAAAGGGAGTTTATAGCAATGAATACAGTGTTACCTCGTTATAGTGAATTTTTGTTGAAGCTAAAAAACTAAATTGTTATTATTCAAAAAGTTGGCAAATCAATTATTTGCCGGTAAAAAGAATATTGTGAGGTTAGGTAGAAAGGTTTTCACATAAGCCGTTGAACGTTAACATGACAGCTAACCTAAAAATTTACGTCAATTAAAGCACAGTTAGAGTTAAACGGAGATTGTGAAAACTGGTTAGGAAATTTCAAGGTCCCTTTTACCGCATTTTAGAGGGCTACAAACAACATCAAGATAATCTTAAGAGTATAATTAGCTCACTTTTCATACGAAATAAATAAATCGGCAGGCAAATGCCAATGTGATTGGTGTGAATGGAAAACTTTGAAGATATCAACTGTTAAGGGTTCTTCATTGTAGCGAGGTTTCACTGTATATTTCCACCACAACCCTCTATGGGTCTTTCTTTCACACACACTTACACACAGTTAGTGCATTTGGTTAGTTTTTAATTAGCATTATAATTCCATATAAATATTACAACACGCACGTTTTTTCTCGAAGTGTAAACAGCATTGCCACATGCGCCAACTATTTTTCTATAATATATAATTTGTATTTATAGTAGCAAAGTAAATTTGGCTAAAATGTTGTACTATGTTCGCTTAAAAATTCTTGAAACTTTCATTTTAAATTTAATTTAAATAAAAATTTTAAATACAAATTTTCTTTTTTTCAAAATTTGAATTTTTAAAAAATTTAATTTTTTTGGTATTCATTTTGGATCTCTAAAAAAGACACACAACAAAAACTCTGTAAATCGCAAATGCATCACATTCAAATAATTATAAATTTATACTTTGTATACATACTGCTTTTTATAAACCTAGGTTTTTTTGGAAAAATTTAATGTATCTTTTTTTTGGTGTGAATAAAAAAATTACTCTTTGTTGTTTTATGTACAGTATCTACTTGAACATTTTTTTTTAACTTTATTCTTTTTGTTTTTTAATTTTTCTTCTTTGCCATTGCTTTGTTTGGTGTATTGGAAACATTGTTCTTTAATTTTTTTTTTTTAAACGATTTGTATTATATACTATGTATGCTCCAAAAGCACAAAGTTTTAATTTAAGAAAGTCAACACAATAAAGACAAATTTGATTTTAGTTTGTTAAGTGCATTACAAAAAAGTTTCAATTTATGGTTAATTTTTGCCGCTTAGGAAACGACAAGTAAAATTCAAAATATTTTTAAAAAAGTTTTTCAATACTGCTTTAGCCACCCATCTTCAGTGGTCCACAAAACCCACCGAGTGATTTTGTCATGAAAAGCTTTTCAGCAAAAATTTATGAAAATTGTGGGACAACAAAAGCAGCTCAAAAAAAATTGCATCGGTTAAAATTATTATAATTTGTATTTAATTAAAGTACCAAAAAAATGTACATGCAAGCAACATAACCTAAAATATTTTTTAAACAGCTTTTTGTTAAAATAACTGGGCGGGTATATAAAATTTTATTGTTTACTTCCAGAAATAATTACATTTTGAAAATAAATTTAGTTGCTGGGTTTTCTGCCTTTCCGAAAAGCAAAATTCTTAAAAAATCTTTTTATAACCTCAATCTTTCATTTTCTCAAATATTTCTCTCTAGCTTACTTATGATCCCTACTACATACATATGTATATGTAAAACCAGCGCTACAACAAACCTAAATTATATGTGTATGTATTTGAAACTTTTTACACAAATTTCCAACCCTATTTTTATATACCACTTTTTTTTTAGTTTTAGTCTTTTTGTTTTGTTCTGTAAAAATATACAAAAATATCTTTATAATGCGGGTGGGTTACATTATACATATAAAGAATAAAAATTAATCTTTTTTTTATAGAATTATATAATGTGTAATAAATATTTATGTTAAGCCTTGTGTATCTATTTATTAAAAAAAGAATAATAAACACAGAAAAGAATCAAAGAACCAAAATATAAAACTAAAACAGAAAACCAACCGAAAAGTCCGCATAAAATAAAACAAACAAAAAGAGTAACGAGAAAGAGCGCAAATATTTTTATTTCTTATTTTTACAAGCGAACAAAATGTAATGCATATAAATAAATAATGAAAAAAAACGAATTATTTAAAAAATGAAATTATGTAACTTGAATTCATGTAGAAAATAAACCAACAACAATGATTAAAAAATATACATATACACGTTTTTGAGTTATCTGAAATTATTTTGGTGTCGCATTTCATGCAAAAGGCGGTCAACGTAGTTTAACAATAAAACGTTTTTCAGTAAAAATTCTTCTCACTGTCGACATAAAACTTGCAGATCCCGTCGATTTATGGGAAACATCAGAAGCAGCATACAACCTATTAACCTGCGGCCATCTAAAAGAGAGGACAATTAGAGCGCCCTACCAGAGGAGTCCTTCTACCTCAACTTAGAAGTACGAGTGTATGGTAGGAGGGACGTACAAAAGCTTAATCCATATTTGGTTAATAACAAACTGAATTTTCATGAGCGACTTCCTCTTCCGGCCATCGGAACTTACAACATTCTCAAGTATTCAAATGCTTTACATTGGAAAAATAAAAACTAAAATTAAATTTTATTATATTCGAATTTATTTGTTTAATGTTAAACCAGAAAACATGTATTATTTGAGATATTTCTGATGCATTAAGTTCACACATTTACTTTACATGCAAGTAATTCCAAAAAATATTAAATTACATATTATATGTATGTATATTGGCGACTGAATGGTAGTCGAAGGACTCTAATCATTTTATTTATTTGGTTGATATTGAAAGGTATGTATTATGCCATTATTGTACCCAGAACTTACAACATAATGCCATTAGTGGACTACTATATGCTATAACTTATATTGATTTACAAAAGTGACTTTAATTTGATAAATGCTTAGCTAGGAAAATTATATGCCAAGAATTTAGTTGACTGTCGTACAGTGCTGTTTGAAAAAGTGGCCACTTAGCCAGTAGCTGCAATCACTTATGAACTTCTCGCTGAAGAGTGATCTGGCTTTGAAGCCTAAATAGATTCCCACAACAATATATCGAAGTATGGTGCTAGGAAGTCACGTTTATTAGATTTCATACATAGAAGGCATCCATCGTAAAATACTCCACCAAATTGCTTCTCTTTTCACGTTCATGTTAAATGTACTTGAATGTAACTCTTCCATATGTACGTAAATTACACATTGAATGGGAGCCATGTTTAAGTAAAACACAGGTTAAAGTATTGCCATTTTAACACAAACCTTATTTCGTATAATTTTCAAGAAAAATCAATTTCTGTAATAAAAACAAAACCGTCCTTATTTCTACAAATTCTGTAGCGTACAAGTCTTAACCATTCTCTGCGTATTTCTTAGAAATAACTTCAAGACATTGACCCTGTTTAAAGCGCATGTTTGAAATACAAAATGTGTCTTACATGCACGAACAAGATCTGCATCAAGTTTAGCTGCACATATTTCATGGTCGTATGAAATATTAAATCTAACAAAGGAAGTGTTTTTTTGCTTCTATTTCTAATATGCGATCATCATTTTGTCTTTATTCTACGATTAATGTTTGAGCACATTTTAAATTTTATGTAAAAATTGGTATACATATACATATATTTTTAAATTTTATTTTATTTATTAGTTTATATTTTGTTTGAAAATTTTAATTTTTTTATTCGTTTTGTTATGTGTATTAACACAGTAATTTTTTTTTTTTGTGTAAATCTTATTTCTTCATAATTGTTTACAATTTTTCTTTAAGAATTAATTCTGCTTTGCTGCTGCTATTGTTTTTTGTTTTAGTTTATGGTGCTGTGAAGTTGTTTAAGCCGTTCCTGCTGAAAGCAGAATAAATTATAATCAAACTCAAAACCACAAAAAAAAATAAAGCAAAAAATTATATACAAATGTTTTAAAACATGATTATATGCATTCGAAATGAAAATAAAAACTCTATTCTCAAATCCCATATTGGGTCATTTGATAAAGAAAATCCTTTTCCGTCTCCCGATAACTTTATTTCAATTTGGCGCTGTTGACATTTGCATTGCAATTATTTTTGGTAGACTTGGTTGTGGAATTCATATTCGATTTCGACGAGTTATGCATTTTGTTGTTAGTTTTTTATTTTATTACTATGATTACTAGCGATGCCACATGCAGCTGCTGCAGTGTCAATTCATTTCTTACCGAGAGGCTGTAGCGGTTGACCACGATCTTTTCCACGTAATTTGATACCAATCACACGCTCAATCTTTCCTAAAATTAAATTGTTGGGTATGCCACGGCCAGCTTCGTAATCAGTGACAACCTGTTGCTTCTCGCAGATTTTCTAACAAATGTAATTGTAAAAATAAGTAAATATTCAATAAAAAAAATTCGTTTAAATGGTTTGTTACTTACAGTGGCCAAGTCCTTTTGACTTAGACCTTTCGCTTGGCGACCTTGCATTATAATTTTTCCAACATCTAGCGGAATTTTATCATGCTTTAGCTCTTCAGTCTCACGATCCAATTTGGCAGTATTCTTTGTGGTTACATGCTGCTTATTAGTACCAGCACCGTCTAAGAAGTAGAGAGCAAATTTACAAAAGCATTTTTTTTTTTCTGTTTAAGGAAAACTTTGAGTATGCATAAATTATGAACTACCGTTGAAATCCTACAAGCGTTTCAAAATATAACTTACTAACATTCATAGAACCGCAATTTCTATATCGAATTTGCAATAAGAATAATTAGATCCCAATCAGAAACTAATTCCTGTATATGGACAGTCGTAGACCAACCTAAATCGAATTTACACATGATTTGCATCCTATTTGAATAATCTAACATTTAGGAATGCTATGCATATGTTTTGTTATTCGAATAATTCGGAAAGTCTTGGCCGTATTACGTATTAATAGGGAATCATAGAAGATCACTCTTCGCTGACGGTATATACTAGGCTATCAAAGTACTATAAGACTTTTAGTAAGTACAATTTTACAAACAGCTTGCCAGCTAACATGAGAAGATTAGCGCCTGCCGTAATATAGCACGGATAATGGATAAAAAACAAACAATCTGTGCCGTTTGGGTTAAGAATTTCATGTTGTTTAGTTATTGTGAAATTGTAGCACATGGGAAGTACCTACCAAAACAAGATAATCGAGTGCCATTAATTCACATTTGGCATGCATCTATAGACAAAACTTCATTACGCATATGTATGGGAAGCTTTTTATGTGCGTTTTTACGAAAATAGGTGTTTATTTATATACGTGTGAGCGTATCTTGTATAGAACTATTGCATTTCGTAGACACCGCTCCTCAGCTGAAGAAATCAATATGTGCTACACACAAATACTTTTCAAAATTATTGTTGTAAAATTGCACACTGACCCCACTTAGACCGCGTGGTATATCAACATATATTTAACCTACTCACATTTTTGTGTTGTTTCAACGGGTACTCCTTGTCGTCTGGCGGTGTTTACCACAGCAGTGGACTTGGCGGAAGTACCTTTGGGCTGCCTTTTACGCAGCACAGTAACTGTATCCCAATCAGACATTTTTCTTTTTTATATTTCTTGAGTTGCAACGTTGAATAAACACGTATTGCTGCTTAATAAATGCACGAAGATGTTGAAATTTTCTATCCAAATCACATAAATTTATACGAACGAAAAATATTGCTGCATGTGAGAAAAAATAGTTATTTTATGATGTTTGATTATTATGTATTAGAGAACTATGTGACGGTATTTGTTTCCTTTGGCACTCAACTACTAATAAATTAGCTAAAAATATGATAAGGGTATCAAAAGACGCGTTTTGACCTCAGGATCAAGGATCCGAAGTCGAAATTTAATTTTTTTGTTCCAGTGAAAAGTTATTAACAAAAAACCAAAAAATTACCCAGGTCAAATCCCGATTTAGGGGCCCGATCCATGTTTCGGTATTTGTTTCCTTTGGCACTCAACTACTAATAAATTAGCTAAAAATATGATAGGGGTATCAAAAGACGCGTTTTGGCCTCAGGATCAAGGATCCGAAGTCGAAATTTAATTTTTTTGTTCCAGTGAAAAGTTATTAACAAAAAACCAAAAAATTACCCAGGTCAAATCCCGATTTAGGGGCCCGATCCATGTTTTTTATGTGCAGAACACCTTTCCGAGTAGGCGGCCTTCGGCCGCGCTTCAAAAAATAACCCTGGGCTACGCCATTCCAACTCCGAGTGTGTGCCATAGCCGTGGCTACCGCCACGGTGATGTCCTCTTTTCTCACAGTGTAATTTGTGATTACAACAACCACATGAAAATGACAGAAAATTCGGAACTTTGATTGCAAATATCTCTTCACTGGAACAAAAAAATGAAATTTCGACTTCGGATCATTGATACTGAGGTCAAAACGCGTCTTTTGACACCCCTATCATATTTTTAGCTAATTTATTAGTAGTTGAGTGCCAAAGGAAACAAATACCCGCCATTCCAACTCCGAGTGTGTGCCATAGCCGTGGCTACCGCCACGGTGATGTCCTCTTTTCTCACAGTGTAATTTGTGATTACAACAACCACATGAAAATGACAGAAAATTCGGAACTTTGATTGCAAATATCTCTTCACTGGAACAAAAAAATGAAATTTCGACTTCGGATCATTGATACTGAGGTCAAAACGCGTCTTTTGACACCCCTATCATATTTTTAGCTAATTTATTAGTAGTTGAGTGCCAAAGGAAACAAATACCTATGTGACAAACACCTTTTTCACTCGAATAACAAATTATTCAGCATATATTTTATTAAAAACTTTCGATTAGTAAAGTTTTTTCCGATTCCAGAAAAATCTCAATATATGTCACGATTTTTGCTATATTCACGTTTGACAGTTTGTTTCGGGTGACTTTTCGTTCAAGACGACGTTGCCAGCGTTGTTTGTTGTACGGTTGCCAGCTCTTCAAGTTTTTGCAAAACTTACCATCAGCTGATTATATTCACCTTAGTACAGGACTTGGCGTTGCAGTTAACTCTTACGAAATCAGAACTAAAAGTAAATATTTCCAGAAAATTTTAGCAAAGTGGATTAAGAATTTATCCATGTCCTTGACACAAAACATTCCAGACAACTTTTGACACCTGATGGACCGTAGCCACCAACAGGGCTGCGATCATAAATTTCTTGAACGCTTCCCATGCAACCATGTTTTCAAATTCCCTTTCATGACATTTATGATAAAGAGTGAGGCAACTATATAGCTTTTTCTTTGAAAACGAAGGAAGTGCACAAAATGTAAACGAAATTTATCTTAAACGACGAAGAACGACGAGTTGGAGCAGACGAATTTTGTTGGCGCTGCGAAAGTGGATTTCTGTAATTTTAATTAAACTATTAATTGCAATGAAATAAATTAGGAAAATCTGCGCAGTAAAACCAAAGCTACAACTAAATTCGTTTTGAAGTTAATTGTGTGCGGTTTCGACCCACACAGCCTGAAAGCATCAGTTAATAGTTAAAGTGCAAGTGCTTGAAAAGATAAAAAATGTTATTTTTTTAAAAATCATGATACACAAACGACTGAGTTTTAAATGCTGCGAAGCCGAGTGCTAATAAATTGCATCTAAACTGCAATAAACATTAATATATAACAACTATAAAAGCAATTTTACTTAATTTGCTAGCAATAGGTACTTGGAAAAGTGAGGAAGAAAATTGGAGTTTGGGTGCAGACAAGTTGCTGCACTTGCATATTCAGGCAGGGCGTGTTTCTTCTATATGCGACGTCGCCGTTCAAAGAAGAAAACGGAGTTTCGGATAGATAAAAAAGTGATAAAGGATAAATCAAATCAATATAAATATTTGAGTGGAATGCTTTTGTTTTTTATCAAAAGTGTTGATTTAGCGAAAAAGTGAAATAAATAATTGTATACTAGCGCCGATAAGTGGGAGGTGCATAAAGTGGAGTATAAAAGAAAAATGTTAATTGCAACCTCCCTTTTGTAAGCGTTTGTGCGCCTTGCGTTTGTGTCTACAAAGTTGCGAAGCAACGTAGAAAGGCCATAATGCAAAGAGCGTAAAGTAGTGAAAAGTGAGTGTAATCAAAATGTGTAAAAAATATATAATTTTTTGGGCAATATATGTTACCAAAAAAAATTAATATTGAATGAAGGAAAACTCCACCAATGCATAGAGCTTAGTGACGAAAAAAAAAAAAAAATCCAAGAAAATTCTAACTACCGCAGCTCCGATTACGGGCTGTGCCTTCACCACCAGACCGTAGGTTTATTCCATTTACTGTCGGACTATTTTCACCTTTTTATTCTATCCACGCCCATTTGGGAACGTTCCGACACCCGATTTAGACTAATCAAAGCTTCTTTTAATTGGAGCCACAAGTCCCGAATTTATCTCACCTTTTGCGCTTGGCTAAAAGTAAACGCTTTTGGCATTATGGGCGCACAACAGGGCAAGGAGCGCGGTTCCCATTCAAGTGGCGGTGGTCATGGCGGTACAGCCAGCTGTATTGGTGTACCAAGTACTGGTAGTCCAGTTGGTTTATCCTCATCCCATGGCATTAGTGTTGGTAGTGTAAATGCGTTGGCTGCCGGTTCCACTTTACGTGGCTCGCGCATCAAATCATCAGCAACACCAGCGGCTGTCGGCGGTAGTTCGCATCGTACAACTAATGCTTCGGGTGGCAGCAGTTTAGGACATCCATCGAAGGACAATCATAATCGCAATCCCATCGGCTTAAATATTTTCACCGAACATAATGGTAAGTTTTTTAATATAAATTTTGTTTATATTTAAGGTAAGTGGAAAGTTATTGATTAATTTTTACTGGTTCTTAAGGTACTAGACCGACTATCGTGTGGTTCACGATGTCGATGTCTAAACTCAATACTCAAAAAAGCTTCCAAGCTAGCTCCACAGTTAGACATAAATGATATATAAAATACCTTCTAGCTCCCATTTTAAACAACGATTATCATGAGGCTGTGTGTCCTACTTAAACACAGCCCCTTAGTAAGCTGCAATATTCAAGTCTTGCTTTTATTCAGCTAAGTACTCATAAACAGGCCTTCATGTGCCATTTCGAGCCTACATACGCAATTATTTGTGTTCGGTTTGTATTTGCAATAACTATATTCTCTGCCTTACTTACTTTCTATTTTATATTTTCTACTTTCGCTCCTTAAATGTATAGTCAAATGTTGAATTTTTTCATAGCTTTTATGCGGGTGGAACCATAACGTCTAGGTTGCAATTGTTGTAGGGTTGATTTCTTTTATTTGAGTCAGACAGCCGGCTCTTTGTAAGTTTGTATATGTGTTTGTCAGCAGGAGTCGCACCACCATTGTTCTTGTCTATATGACTTTCGCCTGGCTGACTGCCACGGAAGTTGTTTTTGTAATGATGCGCGTCCTTTGACGGATTACATACTTTTGGTGTGTGGTTAGAAACATTTAGACATAGTTATATGCATTCACTTAAGTAATCCTGTATGGATTTCACATTTTAAATCTGATGACTAAATTGAAATAATTCTGTCGTTGTAATCATCCTAAACATTTTGAAGCATTATAAAAGCACACAAGTACTAGATCGGATGAACTGTTGTGTTTGTTATATTATAGACTTGGTACTAGTCTTGAGCAGTATTTTTCGGGTATGGTAATAGTACACCTTTTTGTTGACTTTCGGCTAGTCTACCTTGTATGTGAATATTCTATCCAGAAGATGTTTGGAGTTGAATGTGCAACTCGATGATTGATCTTCGGATATGATACTTCTCACCTCTGGCAACCCATCGTCCCCTTCCTTACGTAGGGGACTTTTAAGTTCTATTAACGGTAAAGTCGTTATTTTTTTATGGATTAGTTAATACTTTCAAGTCATCTGCCAGAGCGTAGCTATTTTTACCCATTTACCATATACTTGTTGTACGTATTTTTGGTACATCGACGTTTACTTAAATTGTATTGTGCTATAAATCTCAATTAAATTATGCCATTTGAGTTTTCTCGTATACATAATTAATTGTATAATTTATTAGTACATATTTCCTAGCAGTCAATTGTTATGGAAGAACTATCGATACTCAGCTTGAAACTATAAAAATAAATAAATTAAATGTTTGTTATTTAAAGCTCGTAAAACTGTTGAAGATTTGTCGCAAGCTTCCGCTGATACAATATGCTGAAAAAGAATCCACCCCATAATTCCTAAACGAAAAATATACACAAGCAGCTCACGTAAATATATTTAAACAAAAGGTTAAAAAAAAATGTCTATCCCCATCAACGAAATACCAACTTCACACCGCATTCACATTCACATGCTTTCCTGCATATGCTCTTTGCACTTCATACGTACGCCTTAGTTGTTGCCCCTTGTAATTGTGTGGGTGGGGTTCTTTTCATATACTTTCGTCGCTGCTTTGTACTGCATTGTATTTACAAAATTGCATTTAAATTTCTAAACAAACACATCGTCGTACATATTTCACATTGATGAGGGCATAGAAATAAATACATATCTACACACAAACAAATAAATATGTACATTATAGAAAGAAAAAAAAACAAAAAAAAAACATGACCGCCAGCAATTTTCTTCATAAATTCGTGCTGCATTTTTCATGTTTATAAACACAAGGGATGAAGTCGCCATGGATTGGTATGCGTATATTTCTAAAATGCATGTGTTGATACCCTGCAAAAAACCGAAATACTCCGTTCCATACTCCATAGAGTACTCCTTAAGGAGTATCGGAGTACTCCAACACTTATCCTCGCTCATATAAACGAGGTGGTCCAATTTACATGGCGATGGCCGGTAATTGGATCACCTAATCCGACTCGGAGTACTCCATTTCTTTGCTTTTGAATACTCTATAGACCACCTACATGAGAGTACTCCCAAAATCCTCCTATTGGATTACTCTATAGACTATTCAACAGCAAAGCGAGAGAGGGAGTAGGTGGTCCTCAAAAAGAACACATACTCCCTCTCTCGCTTTACTGCAAAGTACTCTATAGAGTAATATTTTGCCAGCATTTTCAAAGTACTCTCACGTAGGTGCTCCATAGACTATTCAGCAGGGTGCTCCGATATGGATTAGGTGATCCAATCACCGGACATGGGCTTATAAATTGGACCACCTTTTTGTATGAATGAGAATAAATGTTGGAGTACTCCTATACTCCAACGTTTTTTACAGGGTATGTATTTACAGCAATGTGTATAAAAATAAGCGCATGTAATGCAAATCGGAGGCTTACTTTACAACTGAGCTGGAATGAAACAGTTAAAAACAATGGCCCATATTCATAGTCAAATTAAAATAAAGTTTTATCTATCGTCATTTTATGTCGGACATATTCAACTTAAAATGCACTTTATGTCTAAGACGGAGTTTTAATTTTAAAATGACGAAAATGTCATTTTGACATTTCAAAATTACGGTTTGTAAATAAAATAGTTGACACAGGGTGACCTTACAAAACAAAAAAATTCTTCCAAAAAATTTACCACCAACGAATTAAATTTTTTTTCATAAGGCGACCCTGTTACTGCTCATTTTAGCTAAAATCTTTGCAGGTTTA
Source organism: Sphenella marginata (assembly GCA_951509765.1). Taxonomy (NCBI): domain Eukaryota; kingdom Metazoa; phylum Arthropoda; class Insecta; order Diptera; family Tephritidae; genus Sphenella; species Sphenella marginata. Next base: position 12,114,888 of record OX608082.1, read on the forward strand.
ACAAACAATTTTTAACGAAAAATTATATCGCTACAACAACAACGATTTTTTTTTTCGCTGTCAAATTTAATACACATTTTTTTTCTCGACCGATAATGATTATTTAATAAATTAGGGTAGGGTGCCCTTTTTCAATGCCTTATAATTTTTGGTGGAAAAGTTATATTTATAAATTTTATAATATTTTTATGGCATGTGCTCTGTTTTTTCGTACACAGCTGTATTAACATATTTAAGCTTATACTATAATACTTCCGAATAAAATGTGCGTATAGTAATCACTTTTATATTTGATTTTGTACAAACCAATCCCTTCGGTAGTCGATGTTGAGTCAACTCCGGAAGGTATTTTACGCATTTACACATTTATTACTTTGACACGTTTCCCCGAAAATGACCTTTTATTGCTTCATCCGGCATTAAACGCCGCCGGCTATACAAACTTTTGCATTAGCTTTGGTCTCCGCATGAGTTCGTGCCACAGGGCTACTGCTAAGTGCACTCAACACCAACAAGCATGCCATCCATATTTGGTTTCTTAGTTACCCATATCTTGTAAATACAATTTTATCAAGCGCGCGTTAAACGAATTCAATGAGGCCACAGCTATGTCGACCCTTTAACGAACTCAATGAGCTTGAATTCCTGTCACAGCTTTATGTATCGAATAATTGAATGTTGAATGAAGTTCTTTATGTATGTGTGTGATATTTTATACTTTACACGCCCACTTTATTTATGCATTCATGAAGTACTCAAATTATTTATAACGGCATTAGTCAAACAATTGTCAGATTTTCATCTACTTTCATCTTAATACTCAAAAAAAAAGATTTAAATTACTTTTAAGAACCCGTTGAGCATTATTTGAATTCTGTAGTTATTTTTAGTGAAATTTCATTTCGTTCAGCACTAAAATATTTAACCTTAGAACCTTGAGTTGGGCACTCAGTGCCCATATTTGTTTTTGAAGTTAAATTACAGGGAATCAGGAAGTCCAATATAATTTCTTTTCTGCAGACTGATAGATTGTGACTTTGCTTAGAAGTGACACAAATTTGAATTCTATAACTGTTATAATAAGAAAGTAACGGCATTTTATACGATGAATCCTTTGTACGTGACTTGGGGCACTCAGTGCCCATAATATTTCTTCATATATTTTGTATGGAGAGGTATAATTTTCTAACGGAGTTTGTTGGATATTCGGTGTTTTTTATCAGTTTTGGCTAAATCTTACTAGTGACAAGTGCGATATTATATTTTAATTTATTATTTTGGAAATGAGTGAGCAATTAGAAGTGTATTTGGCCAACCTACGCCGTGAATTGACAGATGAAGAACAAGAATATCTTGCCAACTATTTTGGTGGTCACGAAAGCGAGGACGATGATGGTGGAAATGATCCTACATTTGAAGACGAAGATGAACAGATACCCAGTGACCAGTCTGACTTCGAAGACGAAAACTTGCCACCAATTCCAGATCCACGTTTCGAAGAATATAACCACGAGGATCTTGAAATAGATACGGATCCTGGTGAAAACAGTTTTCTTTCAAGTTCAGCTGTTGAGAGAAATCGTGGAGAAAAATATTGCGGACAAGGAAGGAATGACCAAACTGTTTGGTGGTCAATGCCAAGTCAATGCGAAAAACGGCGAACAGAATTGGCATTGGGAGTTCGCAGACAAGCAAGCCATAGGTGCACGGGCGTTTTTGAGGCGAAAAGAGATGCAATCATACGGGTCTGCCCAGTGTCTCTTGTTGAAGGTATTGTGCTTGAAACAAATAGAAAAGCAAAGAGAGCTTTTTACGACTCTAGGACGCTTTGACGACTCTAGGACTCGCTCTGAGAGATTACAGTACGATTAATTGGCTCCTATTCGCCATGTATGGACAACATTCTTAGGAAATTTGACGACGCCATTCATTCCAGGTAAAGAATTGACAGTTGATGAGCAGTTACTTTCAACAAGAAACCGATGTAGTTTCCGCCAATATATTCCCTCTAAGCCGGGAAAGTATGGCATAAAAATATTTTGGCATGTTGACGCAAGAACTAACTATCCGCTTGCAGGCGAAGTATAGTTGGGGTCACAGCCTAATGAACAGAGGTCAACTGGCATCGCGCGCAGTCTTGTAATGCGACTTAGTAATAACTAATTGGATAGGGGTATGAACATTACAATGGACAACTTTTTTACGAGCTATGACTTAGCAGAGGAATTGCTTACTCGTAATACCACCTTGGTAGGCACAATAAGAGGCAATAAGCCGCAATTGCCGAAACTTTTCACATCTTCTGAGGAAGCAAAAAAGAGGGGTATTCTCGAATCAGTATTTTGCTTTTCCAATTCAATGCAATTGGTAAGCTTCACAACACATTCAAAGAAAAATGTTCTATTACTTTCAACTGCTCATGCCAGCGAAGAGGTGAATCCAGTAACAAAAAAGCCACAAGTCATACATGACTACAATGAGAATAAAGGGGGAGTCGACACCTTTGACAAAATGCTACGCGGATTCACAGGCAAAAGAAAAACAAATCGCTGGCCCATGGCATTATTTTATAACATTCTGGACGTTGCTGGACTTGCAGCGTTCAGGCTTTTTGAGCACAGTAACCCAACGTGGAACACTCGTAATTCTGAAATGCGCAAAATATTTTTGAAAGAATTGGCTATGGAGTTAGCTCAGAAACAACTGCACAACCGATCCAAAACTAAAATTAATTGTACAACAAAAATTGCAATGGACTTGATAGATTTCAAACGAGTTCCTTCAGTATCGAGATCTCGTCCGACAGTAAAGGTAAGCTCTTTCACTTTTCCACATCAAAGTTAGTTAATTTTATTCTTTTTTCAGGCCAACAATTTGAAGCGTCGGTGTGAAACCTGCAAAGCTGCTAAAATCGACAACAAAACAACGGCAGTTTGCGACCAGTGCCTCACTCCGACTTGCACCAAGCACTACCTAAGGGCATGTGAAAATTGCTACTACGAAAAGTACAATGCGGATGCTGATACGGACTCAGAAACTGATGAAGATCCTGACAACAACCCATCAACGTCCGGAGTAAATCAAAACCCACCAAAAAGACAGCGTAGAACTTCACCCACTTGAGGAGCTCGAATTTTTTATTTTATAGTAATATGACTTTTATATGCCAAAAAGATCTCTTTCTAACATAAAAAAGTTGTTTCATTAAATTATATGAATAAATAAAGAAATTATTGGCTTTTTAATAAAAAAAAACTTCTTAAAGTCTAAATTTCCATACAAAATGTACTACTGGGCACTGAGTGCCCAAGTCACGAGATTAAGTTGTATAGCTAAGTCACGGTTCTAAGGTTAATGAATATTTACTCGTTATGGCAACTCTCCCCCCATCTGTGACATTTATGTACTCACATGTGGTACCGACATTTTAAACTTGAATCACATTTAAATTTATTTTTTTTTATTCTTCATCAAGTGGCATCATCTGCCATCATTATTTTATTTTCTAAATTTTTATTCATTTTTTTCATAGCTTTTTGGGAACCCTTGAGGCTTTTTCTTTTTTTTGTTGTTCGCCTATCTTTCACTCATATCTGCTATGTGCTATATTATGCACTTGTGGGACAATTACTCGACTAAAGTGTCGCTATGGACCTTGAGCGCAATTTATTTCGATTTGGTGAGCGTGCAAATGTTTTTCAAATGCGAAATTGTCATAAATTACTTATGAAAGTGTTTTTCTACGCGCGCCCCAATGGCCGCTAGGAATTTTTTTTATACATATTTTACCTGCGCATTTTTACTTTTTTGTTTAACCTCTGCGAGTTGGGGTGTTAGAATATGACATCAAGCTTAATTTAAGATATTTTTAAAAACATTTATATAAATTTCTGTTGGCCTACCACATCTGAATTTGTTCTTTACAAAAACCTTCTATAAGTTTGAAATTTTTAAGCAGGACCACGAGTCCACCAAACCAACAAAAACTGTTCACCGTAGTTAACTTAACTTTGGTCGTGTTTCGAAAAATTTTTCATGTAAACGTTGATTGACTTATTGTTATAAAACAATTAATAATAGCGCAATTTATGATTTATATGTAAGTATGTATGTTTGTACCAGGTACATATATTGCATGTATTTCTGTACTATCATTAGAGACGCATCAGTTACTCACTATATATTAGGTATCTATTCAATATTATTACGTACTTTATTGTATTCGTATTTCCTTTTTCCTGTCATTCTCATCATCATCCATTGCTTATTTGTATTTTTCGCGTAACAATTACTAAGTATAATCATCATTTGATGACAGCCGGCATGTTTGGTATGCTTTTGCTATAAGTCTGCCTAATCCCTGCCCTCTTCATTATAGCAATATCTGTATGTACATATGTACAAACATTTGAATTTTAAATGATGTGAATTTTGAGCTTAATTAATTCGAAGCACAACAACGCACGCATATTAGCTTTGTTTAATGTGTGCTTTGGCTTCCCAAACGCATAAATATTTTATTTCTTTTTTGTTCGACAGTTTATTAGCTTCTCTAAACTTTGTGTAATCCTTGAAATTTGATGCTATGTGAATTTGTGGGGAGCTGCATCAAAATGCCTCACATTTTTCTTGTTGGGTAGATATAAAAAAACATACATTCAATAGATGAGTAGACTGACTGTCAGTCAGCCAAATAGCAAAATTGATGAAGAGATTTGTGTGAATGAATGAATGGATAGTTTTGTTTGTTCAATGCATCGGCTGTTGACGAACTGCTGACTTTTGAATTTGAACGATTTTACAGCATCGTTGTGTGCGAAAAGTAAACACAAAGGCAAAATTTGATGACCAATAGTCAGACAGGCGAGGAGGGGAACCAACTATGGTTGGCGGTCAAATTCATATGAGTGGGTACTTACTGAATAAATGAATGAATGAAAAAGTTTGTGTTGGTTGTGTTTGTTTGGTTTTTTACGTGTGCCAATAATGGAATGAGTGAGCTTAGGGGTCAAAGGGATGCTGCATGTGGATTACCACATACATTTTTTGCAAACTTTTTGTTGTACGGCTATGCAAATATTACAAGGCTTAGATGCTGGGCATATAGCACAGATAATTCTAAACAGCGAGCAAGTGAAAAAATCTCGTTGTTCAGAAAAAGAATAGAATTGACTGATGCTGCCATGGGAATTTTTTTTTTAGTTTTTACCAGACCTGTTAAATTTTATTAGTGCCTAATTAGTAATCAATTGGTTAGACGGATTTTCTTAACTGGTAACTAATATTTTAATTGTTTTCAAGGAAAGGCAATTATAAATCGATTGCGAATAAATATGATTTTTTACTCTTATTGAAAAAAAGACAAAAATAATGAAAAATAAATAATCAGGAAAAAATAATCAGAAAAGTAATCAAAAATAAAAAAAATCAAAAAGAAATATCCAAAGGTAATAAAAAAAAATTAAAAAAGGTAATCAACAAGTTTTTTTTTGTTTATTTTTGATTTTTTTATTTCTTAAAAAAATTGTGAAAAGTCATAATTTTTTTTGCTTCGTTTTAAATTAATTGGAAAATAATTACCTATTAAAAATGTGAAGTAAAAATAATCAAAAATAATAAAAAAAGTGTTTTTTTGATACTTTTGACTATTTTTGACCATATCAAAAAATCGTGAAAAATCATAGTTTTTTGAAAAATAAGTCAATCAAAAATAATCAGAAAAAAATTAAAAAAAAAATCAGAAAAAAATTAAAAAAAAATCAAAAATAAATATTCAAAACTAGGTAATAAAAAATAAATAAAAATAAGTAACCAAAAGTAATAAAAAAAATTAAAACTAATCAAAAGTAAATAAAAAACGGTTTTTTTAAATAATTAGCTATTAAAAATGTACAGTATAATTACTCAAAAATAAATAATCAAAAGTAATAAATTTTTTTTCAATACTTTTAGCTACATATGTATGTATGTATGTATGTTTGAAAAATCATGATTTTTAATTGAAAAATAATGATTAAAACTTTAAAGTAATGGTAATAAGTCATTAAATTGGTTAATTCTGAGGTATACGAAATTTCAAAATTCAAAATTTTTGACTTATCCTCTTTAAGCTAGAGCATTGCGATATGTAGATAAGTATGTAACTGTGTATGTAAAAGCACTTTCAAATTTATAACTGTGATTCGCAATTTGTTCATATTATTACTGTTTGTTAGTGATGCTTTCATTGCCGTTGTCCGTTATTCCATACAGCTCATTGACACATCAGGCAGTGTGTGGTCGCAATGCATTCGTTGGGGCTGTCGCAGCTTTTCGTTGCCATATAAGGCGGCGGTGTGTTTTTGCTAAATTACTACATATTACGTAGGGTATGTATCTCTTTGGTTGGATTAGATTATGTGGCGAGAAACACAGTTGCGACAGATGTAATTAGATACATTTGCCAATGTGCAAATAAGTCCAACTACCCGTAAACATGTTTCTACGCTTGTCGAACTTGTTTGCGTTTTATGTTTGCTTTGGTCTGATCTTTTAGTATTTTGTACTAAACCTTGCCTCTTTGACGTGAGGGATTGGAGCTTAATTCTATATCTAAATTGCTTTTGAGAGACTACTTTTCTCCGAGCTCTGATTTATATTGCGTATATTTCAACCAATTAGTAAACTGAAGTGAAAAGTTGTTACAGTGGAACTTCTTTATAGTGAACTTCCCTACAATGAAGCTCTCCCTATAATGAAGTCATTTTGAAGACACAGCTTTTTGGTTCTACTTTAGGTGCATTTTTGTCTCCTTATAATGAATTTCTATATAGTGAAGTTTTCTATATAATGAACAAATTTTACTGCTTGAAAATCAAGCTTCATACGTTTTTGTCTCCGTATAGTGAATTTTTTCAAATATGTTTTCGGTTACACTCAATTATTTGTAACTGCGTACTCTCAGAAATAAACGAAACGTAGAAATGTAATACGGGGAATCCCAAAATGAAAATACATACATACATATGTACATTGTAGTAGGAGTTCAGTAGTGCGATTCTGTAACTTTTTTAACACCAAGTGTTAGCGTTAACTTCGCTTAACACCATTTTTAACACTTTTTGCGATTCTGTAACTTTTTTAACGCCAAGTGTTAGCGTTAACTTCCCTTAACACCGAAAAGTGTAAGCTAACACCTTAGTTAACGCGAAAAAATTTTGTGGTGTTAAAAGTTATAGAAAATAAGTTCTCCGAACACGAAACCGAACTCGCGACGCGCACTTTGTAGTCCGGACGCTTATCACCTGCGCTACTGCGACATGAACGTCGGCGCTGTCAAATGCTGTACTTAAGATGAGTGCAGTTTTCCCCTCAATTTTAACAGATATACATACATAAAACAGCTAACACTAAAAAGTGTTAAGGAAAGTTACAGAATCGCACTTTCGTTAAGAGCAAACGCCAAAATTCGGCGACAAGCTTAACACTCGGCGAGGTGTTAAAAGTTACAGAATCGCACTACAGATGTGTTAAGAAATTGAAGTAAAAATTACGCATCGAACTGTCTAAATGATTTGGAAGCTTTTGTTGAAAATGAAAAATAAAAGAATGTAATTCAAACCGAACTTACTGATTATTTTAAATAAAATTACAAAAGAATAAAAGGAATTTCTATATAATGAAGTCTCCATATAGTGAAGCGATTTTCAGGTCCCCTACGAATTCACTATAAGGAAGTTCCACTGTATTACTTTGAAAGCTTAGAGCGCGAAGTCGGGTTTGTGGTCGAGGGTACACATCTACCTAATATTTAGTTGTTTATGAATGCCACTGTAATGAAAAGAGTTAATGAAGCGCAAACGCCTTCAATTCAAAAACCCATTTCGACCTCTCACTTTCATGTATCTCTATTTACATTTATATATTTCATTTATGATTGATGAATTGCACTTAGCTTTTGATCAAACCAAAACCAAACTAAACGGCAATTTTTCTAAGTACAGCTGTGCTCAATAAAATAGTAGTGAAATTAAACAAAAAATTTTTCGAAGAAGTAGGGGGAGCTGTGTTTTTAAGAATTTTCATTTAAAATATAGTGAATTCTGTAAAAGAATCCACAGAAGGAAATTTCAAAGCTTATATAAAGTTCAGAAAAGTTAATTAAACTTTAAAATTCTTTACCAGATTTCTAGAAATCAATCAATTTTGGTGTAACGTTATGCAAGTTAAAACTTGCTCAAAAATTTCACTGAATTTTCGGAATTTTTTTCGTCAAGGGTGTGGAGTGATTTCTTCCATACAACGCAGGAAGAATAATAAATTTTGTATTGAAAAAAAAAATACCCAATATCCCTGACAAAAGATTTCTAACTTGCGATAAAACTGAGTTCTCAAAAATTTTCTAAAAATTTTGCCCAAAAATATTTAAATTTTGGTGTGAATTTTTAAAAGATAAATACTTTACATGAAAATTATTGGAAACAAATTTTTTTTATTTCACTACAATTATATTCAACACAACTGTATGTATGAATCAATAGCTGAAACCATAAATCGATATTGAATTACTTGTATGAAATATTTATTTGAAATGGCATCCATACATACAAAAATGTTATGCAACAACAATTGAAAACGTATCACTCTGACATGCCGCGAGAAACCTAAAAAATTCCATTTTACATTTTTGGTTTTTGTTGGCGCAGAACCGCTAACCGCTAACCATTGCTATTGGTATAATCCTTATTAACAAAATAGTACAAATTGTCTACGACTAAAGTACATTGTCAACAATTTATTTAAGCTAAGAAAATTAAAGCAAGTTCATCAAAGACAGTCTCATTAAGCAACGAAGTAAGCGAGCAGAATAACGCCGACGGCATCAATAACACTTGACATCAGCGAAAATCCAAAGTTCTCACAAGACTTGCTGAGGAGACATGTTTGTGGTTGTTGTTGTTTTTTGCCACGATAAAAACCCTTTCCGAAGGTTTTACTAAGTATACACCTAAGCTGAACTGACGTGCAATAAAATATAATAGAATGGAAGAAGAAGCATATCGGCGGAAGAAGCACAAATTACAGCTGTTTGCGAAAAAATAGGACCCTAACGCAATTTTGATGTCGACATTTCAGTTTATTTTAAATTAATTCTATACAAAAAAGACTTTTGTGTTAAATATAATTTTTGTAATTTAGATATATATTTATTAAAGTAATTTTTTCTAATAATTTTTTTTTGGAGAATTTTTGAAAAATCTTTTTGTTTAACTTTAAAAATAGAAAAATTATTTGTGTAATTTAACGATGTTTTTAATAATTTTTTTTCTTAATTAATTTTTTTTTTTAATTTTCAAAATCAAAAATTTTTCAAAATTAAAAAAAGATATTTAAAAAAACTTAAACTTTTAAATGTAAAAGACTTAATATCACAAAAAAAAAAAAAAAAAATGTAAACATTTTGTTTTTCATGACCAATAAATTTTCAAAATTAAAAAAAAGACAAAAAGAAACGAAAACTTAAAAAAAAGTTATTAAAAATGAACATTTCATAAATAAATCGACTGCTGAGCGGGGTAAAGTTAAAACTGATTCAAAACTTTGTGGAAAATTTTTGAATGTTGAATAAAAAATCAATTGAATACAGAAAACCGAAGAATAAAGAATAAAATTCATTCGATACTACCCAATAATACTGAACCTACAAATATAGGACGGTTTTCAAACAAAATTTTCTCAATTTAGGGTGAACTTGCACTTTGTTTATACTGCCAGGTGAGTTTTGGTGATCGTCCCATTGGCAGTTTTTCGAATTCAATTTAAAACAGCTTTTGACTGCTCTTTAGATTAGTGAAAATAAAACGAGCCGTCATAAATTTCACATTCACGCGAATTCGATTTAGATTTTTTTGCTCCACTGTTAAAGTACACATCTTGGATGGTAATACACAAAAAGTCTATTTTACAATAACAAGGACAACGTGCTCTTGCAGACAATATAAAAAACGAAGTGTGAGTATTTCAACTCCATATACTCCTCCAGTATGTCCTTTGTGATCTCATGCCTCTGCGAAGCATCAATCGATTGATTTATAATTAAGTTTATTGCCTTTTGTAGGTGTCGATGACTTTGAGTATGTCTTTTATGCGATGTTGTCAAGTGTTTTAATACCCGCTTTACGTGTTTCCGTGCACGTTCGTGCGTTTATTGTGGTTTTCTTCACACCAACGAAGTGTTAGTTGACTTAATAAATGGAATTAATAAGCGAGTTCATTAGAGATTTTTTTATGCTACCTTTAATATTCTTTGCACTTGGCATTTGAGTGATGAAATAAGGTTGCGTTGAGCTGTTTGCTCATTGGTCGAGAAGAGGGCCATTGAAGATAAATTCGACCAGAACTGCAGTTTAAATGAGAGCAGTTTTAAAAGTTCTAAGACAAAAACTTCAGTAATTAATCAGGTTCTCATCAAATTACCAAGAAAAACAAATATTAAAAGGCAATAACTAATTACACAATTTTTGTTTGTATTCTATCAAATAGTAACTCATTTGCCAACAACTTTATTCATTTGATATCGTTTTTGTATACAAATTCGCTTAGAAATAAATTAAATATTTATGGTTTTAGTACTTCCTCTAAATATATATCGACAGCCACACTGCAAAACCCTGTATGTTCAAAACCAAAAAGTTTTCAGGAGAGGGAAAAAACTGTAATAATTATAACGTATGTATATGAGCGACGGTTATTTCATTTCACCACTGGAAAGAAACGGGAAGTTGTAACCCGATTTTGACTGAATTTTAATGTGCGAAATATCACGATCTATGGGAAAGGCTCAGAACCTTATTTTTGGAAAAATAGTGACTTACGGGGTTTTGCAGTGTGGCTGTCGATATATCTTATATCTATTTACATACAAACATATGTACATACATACATGTGTCTTGATAAACTTGCTAGTCATGCCGGATGCCAAGACAAATAGCACTCACTTCAAAGCTCCCTTCACTCGCACATAATTCCTCATCTCCTATTCCCGCATACTTATATAACTTGCTGTCAAAATTGCCTCAAGTATCGACCCGTCACATAGCTATTTTATTTACTATACGGTTTGTTGTTGTTACAGCACAGCTAGAGTATTAAGACAAATATTTACGTTTCCCCACCACCATGTAATATGACCTTCTCAAGTGTGCTCTGCTATGCGCCGGTCACCAAGAAGGCAGCTCCTTAAAAGAACACTACCAACGCTGCCGTCTAGCCATGCGACTAAGAAAGTAGCCAGGTAGCGTAAACAGTTTCAGGCAGTCGAAAAATGAGGCGTGAAAAAGAAGTTTGAGAGTTGAAAATTTTCCTAATCTGCAATTTGGAGTGCGAATTATGAAACTTAGTCTGCAATGCCCTCCGTACTTTCTCAGATTGATTTGGATGAATATCCAGAAGCAAATTTGTCACACTTTCACCGGCCTGTTCTTGTCTCCCAAAGACCTGTTCTGAAGAATAATTTCAACCCGCAAAATATTGGACTAGTAGATCCTTCCTAGAATAGCTCTGAATTGACATGAGATGTAGTTTTTATTTTACCCTAGGCTGAGTAGAAAAATTATGTGAGAAATTGTTTCAAACTTTTTCAAAAGTACAATCGTCTCGAGAGATTTCGACGAACTCCTCATTTACTATTATAAAACCCTCTTGACATTGCAGTAACTGGAAACGTTTGTAGCAACCCTCGTAGTTGCATACCTTTAAATATGTTTATTTATTTCAGTAAAAGTGAGCTGACTGACTGCTGGCAAAAGGTGTCGCCGCTGTTCGTTCATTCCTTCTGTTGTGTCGCGCTGGAGTGAGACGTGTAGAAGGTGTCATATTTTTTTTTGGGGACTCCGCCGCAAAATCAAAAGGCAAATGAACTTCACAGCTAATGAGCTGTATGAGAATGTGTGAAGTTACAAGACGCCGTAAAGTGGGCGTGAAGTAAAAATTGTTGCGTGTCATAACTAAGAGAATTTCAAGTGTGTTTTATTTTGATTCCAGAAAGTGTGACTCATAATGCTATCCTTTGCGCAGAGTAATTGGCCTCTATGTTTCGGAAATATTGATCGTTTTTATTGCTTCGTCGTTATTTTACGACAGAAATTGTTCGGTGATGATACACAATCTTTTCAACAATTTTTGTTTTTTTATTTATTTGAAGTATATTTTAAATACTTTAGATTTTCTAGAAATGTGGAGTTTGCATAGCTTTCATAAATTTATTTATTCTACAAATTTAAAAATACACACACTCATAGAACCAGTGGAGCCCCAAATGTATGTATGTTATTTATTAACTCCGCCAAAGTAACAAACGAGCGGAGTGAAGAAACGCATATGTGTCTCGATGACAAAGACGAAACAATTCTTTTCATTCTGAAGTTGAAGTGCTCTCTTGCATACGTACAGAGCTGAAAGGAAACATAAGCAGGAATTATAAGGCGGCGTGGCGCGTTCTATAATTAGTATCAACTTCCATTTCACTTACAAATACAAATATACTTAAATACTTTTCTCCAAGTTTATAAATATTCTTTTTTGAATGCAATAACGTTATTCATGTTTACTGCAGCGCCAGTTTATTTCTTGGAATTTGCTTATCCCTTTCATACTGACGTACATATGTGCAATGTACAGTCACTCTCATAAATAAGTATACACCCCTTTTTGGCAGCTCTCACAATTTTTGACTTCGACAAATTTATTTTAACTAATTTTCTTTAAGAAAGTTTCTCATGATCTAACACATAAACCTTAAATTATATTTTCAAAATATGTGAATAATTCGCAAAATTTCGACGAATTTTCATGCAAATTTTCAACTTTGACCTCAGAATTTTTAAAATTTTTTTGAGTATGCAGATTTGTAGGCCATTTAATTTCAGTATAATAAGGTGTAAGTCTTAAGTCCATGAGAACTTCCCCTGATTTTTAGGAATTTTTTTTCCTCGGGACTTTAGGATTTTCCTCCATATACATTTATGAACGTAATTTTTTTATATGGAAAAAGACAATGAAGCTCTTCAGAACAAAAATTCCTAAAAATCAGGGGAAGTTCTCACGGACTTAAGACTTACACCTTATTATACTGAAATTAAATGGCCTACAAATCTGCATACTCAAAAAAATTTTAAAAATTCTGAGGTCAAAGTTGAAAATTTGCATGAAAATTCGTCGAAATTTTGCGAATTATTCACATATTTTGAAAATATAATTTAAGGTTTATGTGTTAGATCATGAGAAACTTTCTTAAAGAAAATTAGTTAAAATAAATTTGTCGAAGTCAAAAATTGTGAGAGCTGCCAAAAAGGGGTGTATACTTATTTATGAGAGTGACTGTATGTATATTAGGCTGGGTTGATTTGTATGGACGAAAGTTAACCGATATCGCGCCATCGATTTTTCGATAGGTTTTGGGCTCAGGAAAAAAAAAGTTCCACTACGCATACCCCAAAAAATAATTTTCGAGCCTGCGAAATTTCATTTTTTTGAATTTTCTTCGACTTTGATTTTTAAGGTTTTCTTCATGACCTACTAAGCAAACTTTCATTTGGTTTGCAAAATTTCCATGTAAACCCTTTCCGACCCAAAAATGTCCGCTAAAAACGTTGGC